>SNQJ01S0007291.1:71734-83663 GCA_010110895.2 Picea sitchensis | reverse complement strand
CAGTAACCATTTGGGGTGGTGATACCACCCCAGCATATATATATATATATATATATATCACTAAAATAAAGCAATCAAAAGTGTGAATATAAAAGAAAACTATCGACCATGCAATGAAAATGGTGAATATTTTCTTTTATATTCACACTTTTGATTTCTTTATTTTAGTGATATATATATATAGATAAACTAAAATAAACAAATCAAAATTGTGAATATAAAAGAAAAATAATCTACCATGCAATGCAGATGGTATAGTACAATGAATGAAAAATGCCTACCTACTTACCTACTCTTACCTGTTGGCTGGATGTCAGGTGTAGTCAAATGACCAGTGAAATTGATCCAACAATGTCCCATAATACCTTCCTGTGTGCTTCATCATAAACCAAAACAATGATAAGTCAAGCACAAAAATGACATGGGTTATAATATATATCATATCATCGCAAACTATAAAGTCTAACTCATGGAGGTGGGTGGGAGGGATAAAATCCTACCAAGTCCATCTCTGAGGAAAGTGCTCAATACACTTCAAGAAGGGGTCATGGAAAGTCCAAAGTTTAGAACACTAACTCAAAAGGTATGCAAACTGGCTACCTAGGACATCCTCACACTCTGAAGTCTGGGAAGGTATTGGCAATGATCTAGTAAATGACTAGCACATTGTCAAGGGAAGGTTGAAAAACCGAGATAACAAACTCAAACTTGTAGTATCCAACCAACCCTTGGACTCTAGGGTTTTCCCTAGAGGAAAATCAACATCAGAAAAATAATTTCCAATCACAACCCTAGAGACATAACAAGGTAGGGAAATCAGAGGTGGCTGGGGAAAATTGTCATAAGGATCCTTCATTAAGAAAAGAAGGTCCTTACTCCTATCAAGGCTTGAGAAAAACAGTGGTTGATAATCATATTCATGGAAAGATTCCAAGTGCTCAAAAGAGTACTCATCAAAATCTTCAAGGTAAGACTGAAAATCATCAGGAAAATAGGGTACTATGTCATCCTTGGGTTTTTGAAAAGTATGGGTAAAAATCTCATCTCCTTGTTGGCACTAGTCAAGAGTAATCTGTTGTGATAATTGTAAAGGAAACACTTGGAAATGATTCTCGATGTCATAGATGGGACCCATATCACAACTGACTACATCCCACCTACGTCTACCAACATGTATGAACTCGTCAGTGTTATCAACCATGTCACTATATGTATCATAACATCCAGGATTTGAAGTATTCAAGGACTCATTTGTCTCCTCCTTATCTCCCTCATCATAAAGTAGAGAATCATCAAAATCTTGGGGAGGAGATTAAATTATTGTTTCTTCTTGTGCATGATATTTGAGGACTTGGGTGTCTTCAACATGCATTATTGTTTCATCCTCATGAACTACCTCTTCATATTCAATTTTACATCAAGGAAGATATACTTCTTTCAGGGATTCCATTTCTCCTTCACTCTTTGAATCATGGAACACGGTATCATCAACATCCTGAAAAGGAAAGAAACTAATCTTTTTGTCTTGGTTTTGTGCAGGGAGGAAAGGTTCGTGGAGGGATTTATTAGAGGGAGTAGCATAGGTTGATACTTCATCAATTTTCTCAAGTTCCATCTCCTCAACCATGTCTTCATTCTATTGGTTAAAAACTTGTTCCCTTATTTCCTGTGAATCAACAATAAAGGTTTCAAGGGAAACTTGTTTTTTCAAACTGAGAGTGTCTGAGGTATCATCATTGATTTTGCTCCATAGAGAGGAAAAGTGTTTACCTTTGGACAAGGAGATATTTACTTCGATTCGCATGGCCATGTTGTCGGCTTCCGTGAGTGTTTTTGGACCCTTTTTATTTAGGAGGAAGCTCAAATTCCCTAGGAGTGCATTGGTATGGATATACACAAGGTAATTTTCTTCGATATAATGGATTTTAGGAATCTAGTATAGCAACATTTGAAACCTAACCCCGAAATCCTTGACAATCTCATTCTCAGTTTGTCTTATGTATTCGATTCCTTTAAGTAATAATTTGATATCTTCCAATTTCTTGCCCCAACTCATGATAAAGGTTTTTTCTAACTGGTCCATAGATTTGATGCTAGCAGCTGGAAGATTATCATACCATATTCTAGCATTTCCATGCAAAGTGGCAGAGAAGAGTTTTATTACCAAGTATTCAACATCATCACTGACAGGGTGGAGTAGAAAGAAAGCCCAAAAATTGCTCATGTGATAGTCGAGTCTTTCTCCATCAATGCCAGTGAATCTAGGGAGCCATTTTTCATACTTTGGGGGCATTTGTCTAGGGTATCCTAGGATTTTACTAATGTATAAAGGCTTGTAGCTTCCCATATTGTTATAACCCTAAATTTCACCACACATGCTTACCTGGCATTAGGCCAACTCATATCCCTTCTTTGCCAAAACTCTGTTGAACAACTCTTTGAAAATCCTCTTGTGTAAAGGCCCACGCACCCTAACCCATTACTACACGCGTGTACATGCTGGATGATTCACAATAGCCCGTGTGTACCTACTAAAGCACGAAAAAAGGAAAGATGTCAACGGAACAAAAATCTATGGGTCAGTTAACTGAAACTCCCGGCCATGCATGGTCGAGGGTTCGTCCAAAACCCTAGCTCCTTCTAGCCTATAAAAGAAGGGGTAGGGGTACCATTTGGAAGAGGAAAAAGTATAGCGAATAAACTTTGCCCATTTACGTATACCATTGTCCCAACCCTTTAGCCTTTCCTCATGCCAAAGGAGATTTAACGCAAAGTAGTTGAAGGACAGAAGAAGAGGAGCCCAGGATCAGGTTCAAGGAGTGGTGGTCAGTCTCAGCTTTTGTAAGTTGATTCACTTTACATAATAAAAAGAATGATTTTCCCGTCCAAATTCATGAGTTGTATATGATGCGATTGGTTTATGTTTTATTTATAACCCTGGAGTATAGAAGTATCATGCATGCATAGTTGTTGTTTGTCTTGAGTGCAGGTCATCTTTGGAAGGAGCAGAGCAAACAAGTAATCGAGCACAACGGAGGATATACATCGAACACCGATAATAAGGTAGGTGGCCCTTTTCCATGCATTTACTGAGAAAAAGGGGTTTAAATCTTGGGATGTAGGTAAAAAAGTAGTTTATATTCAGTCAAATCTGCATGCAAAGTTAGACCCTAATTTGCTAGTCCATAGGGTGTTTTTCCCAACAACAGAATTGGCAACCATACTGGGGAGAATACTCTTTAGGGCTCCTGGATTTATTTAAGTTTTTGGGTAGTTTAGAGACAAGGTTTTCTATTTTTTCTTTGCCTATCTTTTTATTTTATTTCTGTAAGGTCTGAGCTAGCAGGGAGTCTAGTTTTCCATACCATCTTTCCCTGACTTTTGCTTGATTGTATTTTTCAGGACACACAGAGGTACACACGGACTACAGAAGGCCTAAATGCGTGTACCCGCGCCCTATCCTCTGACAGCCCGCATGTGAAAGATAGCTATAGAGATAGAAGTAGTGTGTAGGAGTTCAGAGAACCTTAGAGGAAGTCCTCCTCTTCCCTGTCAGAATCACACATTCTCAGGGGGTTTTCTGGAATCCTGTCTGAGTATTGCTTGTTAACAATCCTATCTCAGATTGTTTTTTTTGCCTTATTATTTTTCTTGGCATTATTTTTTTTTCTGTTGGAAAGATTATCCAAGCCTGCAAGGGATCCTGGTTATCAATACCAGAGTCCTCTTCCTGGTCTGGATTGCCTGTTTTCATATTTTTTCTTAGAAATTAGATATACATGCGGCCTATACAAGGTCAACCCGTGTGTACACGCTCTCTATCTCTGGTCAGCACGCGTTTGCACGTATGTTGTTTGAGTGACAGTAGCATGCTTGTACATGCTACTTTTTGTTCAGGGTGGGGCAGTCATCCCCTCCTTTGATAAGAAGTATTCCTCTCAGGTGTTTGAATCTATGTTTGAACAATCAGTAGCTTAGGCTTCATCTTACCCTTAGCCTGCTTTTTCTCAGTTCAAAGTTGACAGAAAAATAAAAAATAAAAGTTTTGTTTTATGGTTTTTAGACAAGCGTGAGAGTTATTTTTTTTTCAATTTCCTTTGTGTGATTCTTTAATCTAATTCTTTGTGATATGCACTTTAATCCAGAATTGTTTTTCTTGGTTTTTTGCTTGTCGGTATTTTCCCTTTCTTGCTTTACTAGCACGTAAATAAAAAAAATCTCTTTTCATTTTCTTCTTTGGTTGAACAGTGTGTTTCTGCATCATTAGCTAGGGAAAAGTCTTTTATTTTGTAATTTTTTTNTGTCTCTAGTCAGCATGCATTTGCACGCGTGTTGTTTGAGGGACAGTAGCGTGCTTGTACAGGCTACTTTTTGTTCAGGGTGGGGCAGTCATTCCCTCCTTTGATAATAAGTATTCCTCTCAGGTGTTTGAATCTATGTTTGAACAGTCAGTAGCTTAGGCTTCATCTTACCCTTAGCCTGGTTTTTCTCAGTTCAAAGTTGATAGAAAAAAAAAAAAGTTTTGTTTTATGGTTTTTAGACAAGCATGAGAGTCATTGTTTTTCAATTGCCTTTGTGTGGTTCTGTAATATGATTGTTTGCGATCTGTTCTTTAAGCCATAATTGTTTTTCTTGGTTTTTTGCTTGTCGGTATTTTCCCTTTCTTGCTTTACTAGCCGTAAATAAATAAAAAAATCTCTTTTCATTTTCTTCTTTGGTTGAAGAGTGTGTTTCTGCATCATTAGCTAGGGAAAAGTATTTTATTTTGTAAGTTTTTTGCAGTTCACTTAGATCATAAGTATCTCGTAGTCGAGCGAAATTCTTTTGAGTTTGCTGTCCAAAATATTAAAAAAATTAAAAATCTTTCTTTGTGAAAAGTTGTTGAAATTTTGCATTTCGTAAAAGTTTTTTGTTTCCAGCTTTTTCATTCATTTTTTGATTTCATCTTTTACACATCATCAGTTTCACCCTCATACCCCTTGACGTAATACAAAGCCTTAAAAGCAACGCTAATTTTAAAATCTACTAGACTTTTATGTTTGTAGGGTTCACAAACTAGTTCAGGATTAGGGCCTTGGATTAGGTTGGAGAGGAAACTCTTCAAGGCCATTCAAAACCAAACATTGGAGTCTGAGATATGGAGTGTTTAAGTCTAGTTTCATGGAATTTATCTGGGACCCCCCTCTAACACAGGGGATAAACACGAGGTCGCGTGAGGAAAGGTAGCTTAGATAACCCCTCTAAAGTCGGACCAATCGTAGTGGAGAACACATATAAAGGGCTTGTTTTGGGATTCCGTCATTTGCATTTGCCACGGGGCTTCCTGGATATCGAATCTATTCAAGGTTCTTAGTTGTCTTCCATACCATTTTCTCTCGATACCCTTGACAGGTTTCAGGCTCGATACCCTGCTCATTGTGGTCTACCCGACTTTCGACTGTACCCGCCTAGTGACTGTTCGCGTGCTGGCAACCTAGTTGCTAATCTTTTTAGGGACATACACAGGTGACTGCGGGGGTATACCATGGTAGCTAGGACAGACATCAGGCCACTCTTTGCAGACTATACCCGGAGGGTGCTTCCATGTTCGAGTTGCATTTGCACCGGTAAGTTGCTCTAGTGTTGGTTGTTGTAACTGCTCTTCCAAATAGTTTAGTGATTGTTTGTCTTATCTATTAGGGGATTATTTTTTAGTGTGTGTTACTTTTGAACGTTTAGAATACCTTAGCGTGTCTTGGATCTTCTCACATAGTGGAGGATCCCAAGTTCCACTGGTCATGAAGGCTTCTTGGTCTACCGTCGGTTACACTGGAGCCACCCCCGCCACCATTAAGGCGGAAGCTAGACCAACAAGGGTCTTTTGAAGCGATCGGGTTACAAACCTTTGTGCATGAACAACTCCTGGAGGAATCAACCATCGATACTGGCTCGGTTGAAACCCCAACCATTGATATCTTGGCACCATTTATTGTACCAATCCAATTTCACGAACGCTAGATAGTGCCTCACACAGCAATGGAAACAAATGATGTTACTTCTTCTGGGAATTCTTCAATTCCCACCACAGTTGCTACCACAGGAGAGTCATCTCCTAACCTACCATCATCAATCCAAGCCACCATGGTCTCGGCCACAACTATGTCACACAGTGGACCAAACCCATCTATGGAAGTGGCCACAACCCCCTTCACACCTAGTGCGACAAGCCCTCCGCTCTCATACGATATGCCTAGTTCGGGTACAAGTCTTGTACTAACATACTCCACTTTACAGACTTTGGGTCTGGGGGCAGGGATCTCTAGTGCTCCTTTGCAAGGTCACCTTGGGGGCACTCCTATCCCTTTTAATGATTTTCCTTACGCAGGAGGTCATATCCCTCCTGTCAGCAATCCGTCGGGCAACCTACACACAATAGTTTATTTGGAGCCGGGAGTCAGGGACCACCTGCGCATAGTATGTCGATAGGTTCGACACTATTTTCTTGGAACGGAACATTTGGTAACAACACTTTCTCATCAGCCACTTTCCCTTCTGGGGGAAACCCCATTTTTGGACAATCTACTCCTGCATAGGGAACTATTCCTGCGCAGGGGGCACACATAGCAGGACCTTGGAATTCAGGACAAGGATCCGTTCCCTCTTCCGGAATGTCGTTCTGGGGTAATTCTTTCAACATTCAATGGAACCTAGGACAGACTACTATGCCTCTCCCCACATGATTGGCATGGGGTAATCCTTCCCAAAGTCCTCCGAATACAATGCATGCCCAACACTCTATGTCCTTTTTGGGAAATTAGTCGATGATGTCTCCACAGATGAAAAATCCTTACGCTGGTCAGGGCCATGGTTTCTACCAAAATCCGGGCCAGCGGCCAAACTTTTGCTGGCACCCTGGTGCCAGTCAAACTCCAGGACCCTTTTTCCCAGGTTATCAGCAGCAACCCAAACTACCATTCCTGGTGACTTTACACTTGCCAGATTTGACAAGGTTGTTAAATGATCCTATTTTTCACGATCCATGTTGGCCTTCTATGCCGACGAAGTTTCCTTCGGACATCCCAAAGTTCGAGGCCAAGCCTAATGAATATCCAGGTGATCATGTGACTACCTTTCATCTTTGATGCTCATCTAAATCATTGAAAGATGACTCTGTACAATTGCAATTGTTTCAACGTACTCTTATTGGGAGTGTCACGAAATGGTACATTGAGCTCAATCGCTCAAGATACTCTTCTTTTGGTGAACTGGCAATGGCCTTCCTTAACCATTTCCAGTTACCTGTGAGATACGATGTTGGCACAGAGTTGCTCACCAATTTCAAACAGACAACAACGGACCATATCTCTGATCATATCCAAGAGTGGAGATGTTGAAAGAGTCTAATTAAGGTACCAGTCCCACCAGCATTCCTTCTTGAGTGGTTCCTTAAGTCTTTGGTCCCATAGTTGTCCAAAGACATTGCGACATCCATAGTTTTCTCCAAAGAATATGCCATCATGAGGGCTCAACAGTTTGATCTCATCTATTCTCATTCTAGTTTATTATACAACATATTGCCAGATGCGCCACATTCGATACTGGATAAAACTAGACAGAGAGTTGGACCACATGCTGATGGTATTGTTGGTTCAACACAAACCAAGCCCGCTGAGCAATTGACAAAACAGTTGCAACATTTATCCATACAACACACAGTGGCCAGCCAAACTACTACTTTGGCTGCTCCCCCTACCCAAACGTCGAAAGTACACACCGTGCAGTCGACTAACCCAAAGGCCACCCAGCAGCCTGAAGGGAAGAAAAAACAACGAAAGAAGGGCAAGGGGGATAAAAAACCTACTGATAATACTGGCGGGGACACCACGAAAAAATGGAAGGCAAGGTATCCATGCAACTTGTGCGTGGAAGACCACCCGACCCATCTTTGTCCTCGACTTGCAGAGGCTCAAAATTTTGTCACACAGCAACAACAAGCAGTGTTGACTAATCCCTTTCAACATGGGAAAAATCTAACTCAAGCCTCTACAAGAACAGAAGGGGGCAGCCAAGAAACCTGCCCACCTCCAAACAATCCCTCATCCGCGAATGTATATATGGTTAGGGGTGATGCTTTCATATCAACTAGAGTGCACGACTATAGTAAACCAAGCACTTATGAGAAGGGTAAAGAAGTTGATCTCCCATCTCTTCCTCTACAGATTGAGAAGACGTTGGGAGAAACAATGACATGCATTCCAAAGGGTGAATTTAAAAAAGCTTCTCACAACCCAAACGCAAGCGCTGCCCATAATTACTTTGTGGTGGAGGATTTATCACAAACCCCTTGTGCGATGTCTGCTTTGGAGGTCCTCCAAAGTTTCCCTGCTCAAAGGAAAGCCTTGTTAACCACTTTGGGCTCTACCAAGACTTGTAATACAGGCACCATCATGTTAGATACAACCGACTTAAAACCTCGTTTGCCTTACCACGTAGCATTTCAGATAGTAGTGGCTCATCCCATGAAAATTTTTACTCATAATATCTTTCACATAGTGGTCGACGAGGGTGCCTCGACATGCATTATGTTGTTAGCATGTTGGAAGGCCATTGGCCATCCTGTTTTGTCTCCATCACCTACTCTCCTCATTGCTTTCAATGGTCATTCATTCTGACCACATGGCATCGTTCCTTCTTTCCCTGTGTAGTTAGGAGGGAAAACTATGTGTATCAAAGTAGAGGTAGTCAATGCTCCCCTCGACTATAACCTCTTGTTAGGACAGAGTTGGACTTATTCTATGGAAGTTGTGGTTGCTACAGTTTTCCGAGTCTTGTTGTTTCCACACGAGGGTCGGATAGTGACCATTGATCAACTGTCTTTCTCCAGACCTAACCTAGCTTTGGGGGCATCCACAGTCCCGATGATTCATAATCCTCAACCAGGTGTCGTTAACGTAGGAGTGGGTTTGTGCCCATCCTTGATGGGTACCTTCGATTTCCCACCTCCTCACAACGATATCAAATTTATATCTAATCACCATAAGGTTGAGATTTTTCAAGTTTCGTCGTTCTGCATGATTTACTTTGAGGATCCTTGGATTCTTCCTTCCCCATCATCCAAGATGGATGAGACAGAGCACCCAAGCATGTCCATGCCCTTGTTTTCCACTGAGGTAGCGTACTCTTTAGTCCAGCAAGCTTCAGCTAACCCTGTTCTGACTCCTGCACCAGAGTTAGATCTGCTTCTAGAGCCTATATGGGCTTAGGGTTCTCTCGCTAATGCTGATTCGTTAGACTTAGTATTTCCTTTTTATCAAGCAGTAATTGAAGCAATGACTAGTCTAGACAAACCTTGGGAAAATATTCATCACGGATCATATTTTCTCCCAGAGATAAGCCGAATCAAAGTAGGAGAATTCACCGTTACCATAACGGGAGATCAGCCGTGTCCTATTAATGTCTTAGCTATGCAGGAAATTTATGTTGAGCGAAATATGGCGACTATCAATGAAACTATACCCATCAACATCTCTCGAAACCCTCGCTTCGTGGAGAATGTCTTGGTCGGAGCGGATTGCTCCCCCGAAGAAATTCAAGTTTACATGGATCTTTTCAAAGAATTCCGCGATGTTTTTGCCTAGTCTTATGAAGAGATACCTGACATCAACCCACAAAGTGTCGATCATGGGATACCTTTGTTGTTTTTCAAGCTCGCTTTGAGATCCAAAAGAAACATCCGGTGAGACTATACTTATTATTTTCGATCTCGTCCGGATTAACTGAGAAAAGTAACCATTATGGAGTCTTCTTTAAGCCCTTTTCAGACTCCTTAACGATGAAAATATTGCCGAGTGACCTTGTTTCTTCACACTCGTTAAATTGGTATAGAAGAACGTTCCTTAAACGGGTCTTCTTTTAAGCCCTTTTCAGACCCTTTAAACATGAAAATATTTCTGAGTGATCTTGTGGCCTTTCACGCTCGTTAAACTGAAATTTGAAGTCACGTTTGTCTGACGATAGTTTACCCCTTTTTCGGTCCGGACGGTCAACTGTACGAACAAAGGTATACTCTATAGAACTTACGTTCTTTAGAAGAGTACTCTCAGGTATGATTTTATCCCTTTTTTGGGCCTGAGGGACTAAACTTACGAAAAATAAACCCCCACGGAGTCCATAGTTAAGCTCTTTCCAGACTCCCTAAAATTGAAAAGATCGTCGAGTGACCTTATTCTTTCACATTCGTTAAATTGGTCCAGAAGAATATTCCTGACGGAGTCCATAGGTAAGCTTTTTTCAGACTCCTTAAAAGTGAATAAATAGTCGAGTGATCTTGTCCTTGTCACACTCATTAAAATGGTTTTGAATCGACGTCTAATCGGTGCTAGTTTATCCCTTTTTCAAACCGACTAGACTATCTGTGAAAAAGGTACCCTAGTGGAGCCTCCTTTTATGTTTTTTCAGACTCTCTAAATATGAAAAACCACCGAGCTTACCTTATTTTCGGCTCGTTAAACTTACATCGAAGGACGTTACCATTGTGTGTTTTATCAACTACATTTGCATACCTTATCCACCAACCTTGTGACAATTTTGTTCTGCGTCTTAACACCTTTGGCCGCCGGAGGATTTTTCCCGAGTATCATTTTACCAGAACATCAGTCTTGTCCTTGTGTCTTGAGCTTGTATGTTTGCAGTACTCGTTCCTCCATTGTAACGTAATATTCCTTTATTCTTTTTCCAAAATTATCGAAAAGAACAAAAACATCAAATATACCCCAAAAAGAGGATGGGAAAAGTATTTTCTTTATTGGCAGCATAATGAGTCGCCCTTGGATAAAGCACATTTGTCCGTTTGTTCATCAAACTATGGCATGCAATATGACCTTAGGAAGCTTTTCTCTCTATATAGAGTTGTGTCCTCCACTGTTTGGATATTCTTCCAAACATATGGAGAGTTTGTGTTGCCTCATGCTTCGTAGACTTATGATTAACATATATGCTGCCTGAGTCTCATCACTGGTCGTGCTATTTTCCAAGGGAAGTTTGTCACTAAGACTGAGTCATCCCCTCTACAATATGTCTCTTGTCCGCATACCCAACCATCCTAAACGTCCAATCAAGTCCTTGTTCGAAATCACTAAAGCCTTAAGTCTGATCATCAAGATTATCAAGTCCATGACCGACGATTCATCGAAGACCTCTGGGTAGTGCAGTCATACACTCATATTACACTCCTACCCAAGTTTTAGAAGATTTTGATGTTGTTTCTCGAGCTCTGAAGTCCAACCATCAGGCTGAATCAGCTTCTGGAAGATGGATACTCTATATCTTTCTGATTTCGAGATGTAGCTACGCTATGTATTATTCACGGCTACTCTTTATAGTTATTTGACATGGATCTATAGTGTATTTGATTGGTAGCCATGGTTCTATTTTATCTCGAGCATGGGTATGCCCGCCTCGGTGAGACATTTGTTAATTTCCAAACGACACCTCCTGGTTCCTGATCCTTGGGCTCAATCGTTCGACACATCAGTAAAGATTGGTAATGTATTTCGGCCATCAAATGTTCTTCTGACCTCACACATTAGGAAGTATCTGTTATAACCCTAAATTTCACTACACATGCTTACCTAGCATCAGGCCAACTCATATCCCTTCTTTTCCAAAACTCTATTGAACAACTCTTTGAAAATCCTCTTGTGTAAAGGCCCACGCGCCCTAACCCATTATTGCACACGTGTACATGATGGATAACTCACAACAACCCGCATGTACCTACCAAAGCATTAAAAAATGAAAGTTTTCGACGGAACAAAAAGCTATGGGTCAGTTAACTGAAATTCCCGGCCATGCATGGCTGAGGGTTCGTCCAAAACCCTAGATCCTTCTAGCCTATAAAAGAAGGGGTAGGGGTACCATTTTGAAGAGGAAAAAATATAGCGAAGAAACT
>SNQJ01S0007291.1:50178-71684 GCA_010110895.2 Picea sitchensis | reverse complement strand
CATGCATGGCTGAGGGTTCGTCCAAAACCCTAGCTCCTTCTAGCCTATAAAAGAAGGGGTAGGGGTACCATTTTGAAGAGGAAAAAATATAGCGAAGAAACTCTGCCCATTTAGGTATTCCATTGTCCCAACCCTTTAGCCTTTCCTCATGCCAAAGGAGATTTAACGTAAAGTAGTTGAAGGACAGAAGAAGAGGAGCCCATGATCAGGTTCAAGGAGCGGTGGCCAGTCTCAGCTTTTGTAAGTTGATTCACTTTACGTAATAAAAAGAATGATTTTCCCGTCCCAATTCATGAGCTGTTTATGATGCGATTGGTTTATGTTTGATTTCTAACCCTTGAGTATAGAAGTAGCATGCATGCATAGTAGTTGTTTGTCTTGAGTGCAGGTCATCTTTGGAAGGAGCAGCGCAAACAAGTAATTGAGCACAACAGAGGATCTACATCGAACGTCGATAATAAGGTAGGTGGTCCTTTTCCATGCATTTAATGAGAAAAAGGGGTTTAAATCTTAGGATGTAGGTAAAAAATTAGTTTTTATTCGGTCAAATCTACATGCAAAGTCAAACCTTAATTTTCTAGTCCATAGGGTGTTTTCCCAACAACACAGATCCCATTGTAAAGTCATATTTGTCTTCATCATTAGTGGAGTTGCCAGATAATTTTCTTGAAACTATTAAAAAGATAAGGGAAAACACCCAAAGTGGAGTTTCCAAGTAATCTTGTAACATAAAGACTCTAGAGTCAAGGCTTACTGAAAAGTGTCGTCTTGAGGAAGGTTTGACTCAGTGTTCGCTGGCAACAGTGCCAAAATGTTATCGCAAATTTTTTAGTTTGGATAGTAGATGGATGAAAAGAGGTCAAACTGGTGTAACTGAACCAATCACACCCATTGTCACCTCGATGGGAAGGTTATTTCTATTTAGGTAGGTAAGGCGCAGGGGAGATGTCCCCGGTGACCTGGGGTTTTGAGAAGGCAAGAGTTTAGCAAGGCTAAGTGATAGTAATCCCCCTCACAAGTCACCACCTGATCAGAAAGTCTGGCTTATAGCCAATAAAGAAACTGGAAGTAATAACCAATAAGATTACCTGCCCGAGACAAAGCAACAAGAAAACGATGCATATGAAAGCTAGCTTGTCGGTTAGTAATTCATATAATCAATGACCCTTCTAATAATAATAAATTGAGCAATAAATATTGACGAAGTCAATGTTGATACGATAGAAATAGTTACAATATCACTTCTTCAATAAATGATAAGGAAACTTGGCATTCAATGTAACAAACTAACACTTCATTAGATAATTCATTAAATAACCATACAATTTCTTTGAAAGTGAAACGATAGCTGCACAAAGGTGTTTATAGAAAAATATGACGACGAAAAATAGCGTTAGAATATTAGTCATAGGCTAGGGTTAGTAAAGTTAGGTTTTGTTCAAAGTATTAGAGGTTGTTTTGAGATCACACTAGGGATTATATTAGTGCATTCCTAGGGCATATGGAGTCAAAAGGAGGATGCAAGAGCTAAAGGATCAAGTGATAATAGTAATACTAAGGACAAGAAGGTTAAACCTTGAGGTGTTTCTATGGCAAGGCCTTAAGGATGAAACCCTATGGGAGAGAGGCTCACTTTGGTGTAGGGGAACTAGGCCTTAGTGCTCTCTCCTCCTTCCTTAACTTGAAGGAAAAATGGATAGATCAAAATATTGCATAGAACTAATACAAGAAGGTTTTCAAGTAACATGTTGCTATGGCAAGGATTTACTAGGAAAACCCTAGGGAAAATCGGCTCACCAAGGTGTAGGGGAACTAGGCCTTGATGTATTTTCTCCTTCTTATCTCAGCAAATCAGAAAAAATAGCTAGCATGGAAGAAGATGGATTGAGTGTTGCTATGGCAAGGCTCAATCCTCTTCAACAAAGGCTAGAAAGAAAGAATAGAGTGTTGCTAAGTCAAGGCTCTATCTCACTTCAGCAAATAAAATGGCTTAAAACCTTGGTATGGACATGAGACAAGGACCTTCAATGTGTGCTTGTCACCTAGGGTTTAATTCATCAAATTATAACCATAAATGCAAGAAAACAAATACTACAACCATTCAATTAAGAAATTTTGCATAAATTCACTTACATTTAACCAAGAAATCATATAGCAAACCCTAGTTGTAATACCTTCCACCAAGAGAAATGCCAAAAATGACAAGAAAAGACTTCCTTCAATAGGTGTGCCTCACAATTTCATCGAAATACTCCAAAAAGAGCGAAAATTTCAGACCTCACTAATGATTGAGTGAAAGATGATGAAAAAAATGAAGGTGAAAACACTCAATTTATAGAGTACCATGACCTAATTTTACTTTTTAGGTCATAAAAAGGTCGACAAGGCCAAAATACTAAAATCATATTGTTTTACATTAAATGTTTGAAAATTAAACCCTAATCAAGCAACAGAGATACGTCATCCTCTTTCTAGGGTGACGTTAGCCCCTTCTATGGAAAATGAAGCCTCCTGGAGAAAAACCTTAGCCCTCCTTGGGATTCTCCAAACTTCCACACATGGAAATACTACCATATTTGCTTCCCGAGATGTCCATACTATTGGGTGATGTCATGGGCTTCCTGGGATATGTCTTGGGCATTCCAAGGCTAACGTTTCTATGGAGAGGGCTCAATCCCCCTAGGTACAGGTTTGCTTCGCTGCCTCTACTGGATTCTTCTATTCTTTCCTGGTACAAACGCTCTGCCCTATCTCTACCCCTTGCTGGGGTATTGACATCCATCATATGGGATCTTCAACCCCATGGAGGTATAAAATAATCATCTCCCCATGTGTACATGTCCATCTATACCTGTTCATCGGGCATGATACTGCACATCAACAACTATGCCCTCCATGGGTTCATAAGTCACAGGGATCATAGAAATGTCAACCATATATAATCATCTATATTTATTAAACATGTGTATAAAACCCCTTTACCTCAGTCTAGTGCTCAAATAGATTACATGAGTCTACAATACAAGTTTGGGGAAAGTGACAAGACGTCCTATTGGGCTAGATTCTATCGGAAAAGGGGTGTTCTCGGAAAGGATCAATTCCAAGTCATGTAAGTAGGTGAAGTGGATGGGGATGTCTGGGAAAAAGGTGCAGTGATAGAAAGGATGGATTACTGGTAGGTGCCTCTATGGACGGTGAGTTGTACCTGTCATGGATGCAAATATTTCCAAGCCCATTCATGCCTTTTAATCTTCATTTATTTCCAAGATGCTAATCAAAGGACACTTTCCTGGCTTGGTGATTAGTGGTGGCAATGTTAGCCACAAACATTTCATGGAAATGAGAAGGTTGGCTCGTGATGAGACCCCCTTTCTCTTGGCTATGCCACCAAGAGACACTACCCTGGCGTGGTTATCAAATGTTGGTAGTGTCATACCGCTATATGCTCATGGACCTAATAGGATGGCTCATGATGATACCTCCTATCCTCTAACTAGGTCTTGTCTTATTTTTTTTAATCTTTTTATTTCTTTTTCTCTCAAGAATTTAGTTAAGGGACGTTGCCTTGGCTTGGTGACCAAAGGTGACAATGTTACCCATAAGTACTTTCATAGAAATGAGAAGGTTGGACTGTGATGAGACCCCCTTTCTCTTGGTTATGCAACCAAGAGCCACTACCCTGGCATGGTAACCAGATGTTGATAGTGCCATACCATTAGGCACCCATGGACGTAATGAGATGGCTCGTGATGAGACCCCTCATCCTTCAACCAGGTCTTGATTTATTTTTCTATGGGTCCATTTGTTTCTTGTTGAGAATCATTTTATTTCTTTCTCGGGGATCCTTGGGTGAAGCATCTCGAGGTTTTGTTCTTAGGATTTTATTGTCAGCTACCTTTACCCCCTAGGCCTTTAGCCAATTCTTTCCACAAGGTAAGGTACAACCCCTAAATGACCAAACCTATGCCCATACCAAGGTAATGGGATGGGTGAGTGAGAAATAAGATGGAAAGTGGTATGTGTGATAGGAACAGATGATGGCTCTTTATAAATCCCCCCAGTGGTAACTCAAAACCTATGGACACAGGATTGCTAGGGAATCTTGTCATTTCTCCTAGACATGGTCAAGTGGACAAGCATAAGATCCAGGCACCTATTAAAAACAAAGGAATTAAATGCACATATTCAAAAGTTTTTTTAGGATCAGAGTGACACATACCATGATACCTAGACTCATTACCTCATGGATCAAGAACCATATCTGATGCAGAACCAAGCTGAATGTGATGGATGTTGTTGTTGTTTCTTTCAAAGTGGAGGCGCTGAAAGGGAGAAAACATGGCCCTCCAGGGCCATGCTCAAGTCGATATGGATCTCGGTACTCCATGTCTAGGACATGTGGGCCTCGAGACATAATCTCCTAGTTATCATTGAAAGTGGGGGATAACAAGGACCTCTAGACCCATGTGGCTCAAATATTATCAATTTTGATGTCATGGATGTTAGGCCTCACTTACCTTACCATTTGTCCTTTCAAATCCATGTGGAGTACACGAAAATTACCATCAAACAGACTATAATTGATGAATGTGTTGTGATGTGAGTGATGTCCCTAACTTGTTGGAAGTCCATTGGCTCTCTAACTTTATCCCAATCTGTGACTATGTTGAAAACATTTGATGGGCATTCATTTCGACCCCACGAAATTATTCCCACTTTTCTAGTCCAATTAGGTGGGAAGACAATGGAGGTTGATGTTGAGCTGGTTCATGCACCCCTCGACTATAATTTACTGCTAGGGCATAATTGGACTTATGCCATGACAGTTGTCTTGTCGCATGTTTTTTGTACTTTATTTTTTCCTCACAAAGGGAAAATAGTGACTATTGATCAATTGTCCTTTGCACACGCTAGTCCTAATGTATCGGTTGGACCTTTGGTCCCTGTGATCAACAATTATTAGTAGGAAACTAAGGATTTTTGTGTTGGAATGTTTTCCTCTCTTATGGGTATCTTTGATTTCACAACACCAATTCACCACATTCATGCCATTTCCAATGAGTATTCGTCATCGATGAGGTTCATTCCTTTTTGTACTTCATATATCAATGATCCTTGGACCGTACCTTCCCTAGCTATGTCATACGAAGGTCATTCTCACATTAGGATGAAAATGCCACTGTCAGCGAAAGAAGTTGTTTATCATTCTATTCTTGATGCTACTGTTGACTCAGGTCCTTCCTCCTTGCAAATGACGAGGTGGATTCTGTTCTATATTCTGTATGGGCCATTCAATCATCTTGTCTTCATGATTTCCTCAATGATACTTTACCTTCAGATAAATCCATCTTAGAGACCATGTATGGTCCTGATAAGCCTTGGGATCATATGCATCATCGCTCCTATTTCCTTCCCACTACTACATATATCTCTTCACGCTCCCTCTCCCTCCATTCAATCACCATCCTACAAAGGAGAAACCATTTTTTAAGTTAAAACATTTCAAAAATGTTGTTCACGTACTTGTACGCAGTCTAACTTCGTAACAGTCATGTATAGGGATGCATATACACATGTAGGCTTCACATTTCTTCTGTATATGGGGTCATAAATGCAACCCAATGAACTATCACCTACATACACCCTATTTTCCATGTTACGCCCTCTAATACTAAAAAATTGGGCCCTAAAATTGAAATTTAAACCACTGAAATTGAAGTAGAGGGGATGGGAACTTACTTGGTCCAGAAGGTTGTTGATTCCATTTATTGTAGCTCCTGCAATAGACACTTGAATATCATGGGAAAAATGGCCTAAATGAATTATGTGGGTGAAAAAACTCAAATCGTATGGTAAAATGGTCCATTTTTACTATTAGTAGAATTTTGTTTTACCCACTTCCTATAGTTTGTGCTAATTGATTTCCTTATGGACTAATAGTGCAGTGGAAATACTTGGTTTTTGGTGGTTTTGTTCAGGAGTTTTTACGGTTTCCAGAATCATATCACCCATTCATGCCTTCAGAAATCATATTCTTTCACCATCATATAGGATATGTTTTCACTTTGTTTTTCACACTTGCATCATCCTATGACCATGATCCATACACCCTAGGTATGAACCCATTTATTAGCGACCTAGAAATTTCTTACTACTACTATAAGTGTCGTTATTAAGTGGTAGAGGCTTACCAAACATGGGTTCCCTATTTAGAACCTTTGTGCCATTTGGTGCCCATGAATAAGTTATTTCATAGGACCAAGAGTTCCTTATAGTTCTGATATGACTTTTCATTCGAATCCCATATTCTTACTCATAATCATTCTGACCTTCACCTATGGGACTCCCCCCGAGTCTTGGTTAAGCTCTTTTTCGACTCTTGAAAAAATGAAAATATTGTCGAGTGAACTTGTTTCTTTCACACTCGTTAAATGGATTTTAAATGACATATATTTGGTATAAGTTTAACCCTTTTCCGAACCAAGTAGACTACTTTAAAAAAATGAATAATATAGTCACCATTTCCTAGAAGAGTTCTCCTAGGTATTATTTTATACGTTTTCGAGATTAGGGGACTAAATCTACGAAAAAGGACATTCTTTGGAGTTAATTTGTAATTGTATTCCATCATCCTTCTTAAAGTATTGAGCCTATTGTTGGTTCCCTCTTTCTTGTTATAATCCTCTTACCTCAACAATTTGCATCACTATCCAACCAAAGCCTCCTATATATCCTTTGTAGCTTGACACCCTATACCCTAGGAGGAAACATCCCCCCAAGTGTCCATGCCTTGCATGCACCTCCTTTCATTGAGCATAGGTATGTTCCACTATTTGTAGCTATTTGCTTACTTGCAGAACTTGTTTCCTCTCTTTTATCATAGCATTTCTTTTCCTATGAAAAAACAAAAAAAGACGGGCAGGAAAAGAATATTATCCCATATCAACAGCAGTCACGTCGCCTTTGAATAGAGAAAAAAATGCTGAGTCCACTTTCATACAAATTTTGGGTTTAGTATGACCTTAGGAAGTTGAGCTCATTACTTAGATTTTTCTCCTCTAACTGGTTATTCTTCTAGTCCCTATGGAGATTTTGTTGATGCCTCCTGCATCATGAATTTTTATCATCAAGTCGATGTTGACCGAGTTATCCATATGTCTCATGCTCTTGTTCAAAGGAATTTTATAAGATTGTGTCAACCATTTCTCATAACTATTGAATTTGCATGTCGGTCATACCCTCAGTGTATCTCAAAGTCACATGAAGTTGTAGTCCTACCATGCACCCTGGTCCTACTTTCATTATGGGTAGGTAACCTTGAACCCAACAGTTAGCATCTCCTCATTGGTCACTAATTGGGGGGTTTCCCTTGTTTTCGACGATAAGAAATCTATTCACACATTGGGATTCGCACAATGTCTTGGATTCCATTATTCTTATTGGTGGTTTCCTCTCCTTTGTTGGCAGTTTTCCTTATTAGCTTCTATTTAGAGGATCTATTCTGTGCACTACTTGCATCTGGTGCATGTGAGGGACACATAGGATTGTCGGTTCATGAACATTATATTCATTTGAGATCCTCTTAATAATCAATATATTTATTTGTAACTCATGTTGAATGATGAGAGATTCCCTAATTCTCTCCTTTTAGCGGGTCTCCCTAAATTGACTTCATCTCATCTATTCTGGAAATGAGACCTAGAGTCCTATGAGTTCTTAGAGGCTTGCATTCATTAGTGGTAGGTTCTCCTGACATCGACAGTTGGAAATAAACCAATGCCTCATGATCGATGGATTCTTAAATTGTATGACCTCAACACCCTTATTCACACTTGTAGAATGCACTTGGTTCCTTGATACCTACTTTCATTATCAGTAGGTTGTCTCCTGTTTGTTAATGATATACCTTAATGACCGGTAATCAAAATAAGTCTCATTGTGTTCGAACTCAACTCCTCTATTCACATGATGTATACTTTCACCTTTAGAAAATAGTGTAGAAGACCTTCATCTTACAGTAGCAACATTCCTAATATTTTGTTGTCTTTCATTGGACCTGTACCTATATGAATTCAGTGATCATGGGATATCAGATTATACTCCAGTATATACATATATCTTTAGATTTATTCTGAGATTGGATTCCACTATGACTTGTTCGTGACTATGACAACCTATGGAATATATCCTCTTTGTATTTCCTATTCATGGCCATGAACAACTATTTGATATATTTCCACTTGGATATGCAATGTAATTTAGATTGGAATCCATGTGTACAAAGTCATTATGGATTGTAATATTCTCATGAGTAACTAGTACTTTCAACCGAGTCAAGATTACGCCACTTCTGGGAATTATAATGTATTTCATCCATTGCAGATACTCCTCTGACCTCACACATTAGGGGGAATTTGTTACAACAAATTTTGCCTCACTCCATGCAACTTGCTTGGATGGCCTTTCCATTTCCATATGTAGATTTGAATTCCCCTTTTGCACCTTCCAGATCCAAAAAAATATTATTTTTCCACATATACATGCCCTATCAGTTATAAAATAGGCATATACATAGGTTGCTCCACTACATCCCACATACATCGGGTTTGGTGCTCAAAATTAAAAATAATGTCGAGTTTTCATGCCATGTCATGAGATCCATGATCCTTGACCTTCCATATACTAGAAACACTCTGAATCGGCCCTTAAGTTCCATTTGAAGGCTATAAATTGAGCCATATCCAAGACTTGATGGATTCAACAATTCAACTTTGAGAGTAAAGAAACTCTGGAGAAATTTCACTTCATATTGAGTCTACATCCCTTTGTCCTTGAAAGTCTGAACTCCTTGTTCAACCCCCAATATATTCCTTCTTTGTGATGGAGAACCTCATCAAATACTTTATATGAGCATGCCTTTGGTGGAGTATTAAAGTGGTGGAAGCCCAACTCGATGAACTTATTTTCTCAGTTCTGATATGTGTCGTTACAAACATTTTTCACCTATGTACTTATGTTGATTATTTTAATAGAAATATTATTTTCTCGTCCAATTGATATCTCGCAAATATTTAAATTATTATTCCATGGGTTTGTTTGTCATGTATGTTAATGGATTATGCTAATATATATGCTAACATTATACATTGTCACTATATGCTTGTGTATTTTATTTTTTTGAGGACAAGTTGTAGGTATAAACCTTTGGGTTGTGGGATTAATGTTGATCTTCATCGAACCTTCAGACGAGGTAGGATCATAGCCTTTTCTTGTTATCATTTATTTTATAAATCATACTTGGTATTAGAGTTCATTTTTGTGTGTCATTCCATCTGTTGTGGTTTACCCATTTCCATAGAGAGATTTTCCTCGTAACATATGATAACCATATTGACCCTGAGGAGGGTAACCAGTTTAACCTTAAGGAGGATAACCAATTTGACCCTGTGGAGGAAAAGATTATTTACCTTAAGGACCCCAAGTGGGATTTGGGACAACTGAGAATGGTTGTCCAGAGTACATTTATGAAGGATTAGGATTTAAAGATTTTCCTTGTGGGGTTGGATAAAAATATCCTCCCTAAGGTGGTCCCCAGGTTTGTTGTTGTTTTCTGACAAAATAACTTGAAAATTTCCCCCCTGCCATAGTTCAGGTAATGATTGGGACTTGTCCATTAAATTAGGGTTTCCCCCCTGAAGGAACTTGTCCAATGAATGTGGGTTTCCCTCCAGTATGGATTTGTACACTCAATAAAGGTTTCCCCTCAGTTAGGACTTGTCCACCAGCGGAGGATTGAATTCCAGTAGGGATTTGTCCATTAACTAAGGAATTCCCCCTAGTAGGGGTTTGTCCCATAGTCGGTACTTGATTTACAATAGGGTTTTTCATTATGAGATGAGAAGGTGTCCCAAAGGGATTCTGTGGTGTGAATGAAGTCACTGCTTGAAGAGGAATCATTGGTGTAACCATCATAGTAATTTGTAAATGAATAGGAAGGAAAAGACCCGTATCACTCGATATTTGACCTGAAGTGGTAGCAGTATTAAATGTTAGTCCTATAGGGTGGTTAGGGAAATGAATCGATGGTCTTTCATATTCACTAGTGGTGACAAATGCATGTGGAGGGATAAAGAGAGGTCGATTAAAATTGAATTTTTCATAAACATCACGGTTTGATTGAGTTCTCCATATAGGACAAACAAAATTTTGATGTGGATCTACCATTTAAGTAGAGTGGACATGGGTTGTATACTCTTCATTTGTATTGGGATTTTATGATTCCATGTCAAATTATTCAAATGGACTTGACAGTAATCTAGGATAATATTCAGCTATGATATTTCCTGAAGAGTCTACTTGGAGAAAAAGTGGATCAAGAGGGTTGGTCAGTGTCGAGTTTATAGGAAGAACAAAACCTTCTTGAACTATTAAAATTTATCCCTCAGGATGTTCAATCAAAGGAGTAGTAGCACTCCTAATGTTAGAATATTTTTCTTCTCCAACAACTTCTTCACGAAAAAGTTTCTTCAGGTGAATTAGGAGGTAAGGTTTCATAGTATTCTAAAGGAAACCCTTTCATCCTATGTGATCGATGAAGACATTTTTTAGCCATAATACCAATATTAAGGATGACTAGGGTGAACAAACAACACTCACTAAACATCTAGAAAACCAGCAAGCAAAACAATAGCTTCTCACAATGAACTTACTAGTTGGTGATGAAATCCAACATCGTGGGAACAAAGTGAGAAGAGGTTTGGATTGAGAAGGTGGATCAATTACATTGTCAACTTTCTTAATGGACTTACTCCTTGGTGCAATCTCCCTCATGGTTTTATCCAGGGGTTACCCTGCAAGGAGACCAGGTTAGTTTGACCAACGTCTGACCTAGGTACAACAAAGACTCCCCTTTGTCATCACCTCATGTATAGACCCTAAATATTATGGCCACTAAGGTTACCAAATCGTAGTCAGCCTCTAGGCGGGTACATTCGGCAATCGGGTTTGAATGTATGGGCAGGATATCAAGTCTAAAATTCTTCAAGAGAACTGAAGAAAAATGGACTAGTAAACTCTTGAGGACCTCGAACGGATTCAAGATTGACGAAGCTCCAAGACCAAATGAAAATAGTTGATTCTCAAGAAGAACCCCCAATATAGGATCATACCTCTACGATTGGTTAAGCCTCACAGGGGAAATCTTTGTTTATTTCTTGCACACAACCTCATGTTTAACCACTGTGTGAGAGGGGGATCCCAACTATGCTTATACAAAAATTGGATTTTGTCTCCCTATCACAAGATTATATGTATGTCTTTAATTCTTTGGAGAGTTAACCTCACAGCCTATTCTAAATCTCTATCCCTAGTCTAATGTTGGTGTAAAGGTCTAAAAAGAAAATTTTCTAGATCAATTTTAATTAGTTCTTATTTTCATGGTTGTTAATTACTCAAGGGTGAATGATAATGAAATTGATGATTTTTTGAGACTCAGCTCCAAAAAGAAATAAAAAATAATGAGATACAATGTTTCTTTTTTGATGAACTTCTATTTATGGGAAGGAGAAGAGATTCTTTCTTTTCGTCACTAACAAACACTCAAAACAATGCAAAAAATTAATGCAATTTTGTTTCCAAACAAGAAGTCACACATTCACCAAATTATCAAAAAGAAAATCTTTCAATTTCGAAGACCAATACATATAAAGTTCTGCAAATTCTCTTTGTTTGAGTTTTTAGATGCAAGAAATGATGTGTTTCTAATGCTTCCTTCTTTCAACAACAATGAAATAGTTCTCAACTAAAATAGCATAGAACAAGAAGCAAAATATTGTCCAAACAAATATACTCACAAAAGAAATCAAAGAAAATGAAACTTACTCAAACAAAGATCCAAAAAAGAAAATAAATCAAGAAAATCACACTCAATAATCTTTGAAAAGTGAGCAGCAAGAAATGATATGAAAGCTAGGTTGTGGCAAGAAATTGATTTTCAATTCATTCAATCAAAATTAGGCTGATAAGGAACCCAATGACGAACAAAGCCTTGCAGACTCTTCTAATTAAGCAGATAATTGATGATCTTGTAAAATAAGGATTAAACCAATGAAAGGTAAAATAAATCAAAATCATAATCTAGAAAGAATTTTCAATCTCAAAAAATATGAATAATAGTTCTTTGAACCAAAATAAAGCCCAAAAACAAAGTTAGGACTCCTGGGTTAAAACCCTTTATCAACAGAATTGAGCAGAACTTGGAAAACCTGAATAGTCTCACAAAACTGAGAGAGTGGCACTCATATATTCAAGGAGACAGGGAGAAATGGCACTCCCTATAGAGCTACTAGTGAGCGTTCGTCTGACAGTGGCACCTTGGTTCTCACTGCAGGGGAGGGCTAGTTCTGGAAAAGTTGAAAAAGTGTTGAAAAAGGATAAAGACTCAAAAAGATATAGTCAATGACACTGTGAAGATTCCAATAAAGAATAGGAAAGAGGAAATTGATTTAGAATCAAGCACCAATCAAGATCTAATGTTGGGAAAAGGATTTAGATGATCCAAGGAAATACTAATCAAAGTTGATTCCCAGTGGAGTCACCAATTTATGTTACAAGATATTTCCCCTGCGGATAGGTAAAATCTCCCTTGGATTCCTAGACCCCTATTACGAAGACAAGAAAGTACAAATGGTTGTTATATTCATTTTATATCTAACTCAGCTAATTGAATGAGAAGAATAAAAGTGTAACATACCTTATTCCAACAATTGTACTTGGTACTTCAATCCTGGGGCTTGATTTCTAAGAACCTTAAGGAAGATGGGATCCTCCAAAGAAAAAAGAATACACCTTTCTTTTACTTTATATAATTAACCAGAAAAATATATCTATGATACTGAATGACAATAGACAAGTAACTTTGAAAGTACACATACTTGAAGGAAATAGGCCAAGTATATTAATTAGAGAACCCAAAGAATATACTTATAATTTGAGTTTGAGGATGCAACAACTCCTCCAGGATCTCCTCATCCAACCCTTGCATGAACAATGTAATATCATAATAACGATGTTATTGTTGATTTCTTCCTCCTGTCCACCATGGAAATGCCTCCAATTTATAGGATTTTAGAGGCTCAACCAATTTGAGTATTTTTGTAATTGGTTCAAGATATGGCTCCATGGGTTGTGATTCTTTCCTAATATAGATCCATAGAGTAGTATTTGATCCAAACAAACCCCCAATATTTTGATTTTTCCCTTAGAAGGTGGGATTCACCTTGATTTTTTCAACCAACAATGGTGCCCCCATAAATCTAGAGACAAAGAGCCATGACACCCTATTAACATGGTATAGTGAATGCTGACTCTCCCTGAGCATAGGCAGGGGAGAAATAGTCTTCTTAAATGTCCAAAGAATGGTAAAAATCCTAGGTAAAAAGGTATGTTTCAACTGTTAAATGATGGGGATTTTCCTCCCAACATTATTTAGGGTTTGTTGAAAGTGTTTTTATGGTGTCAATTGAGTTTTAAAAATTACTAAAAGTGTATAGAGCATGTTATGACACTTGTGACACGTGTGATGTTTTGGTTATAAAATTTACGATACTTGCAACACCTACGATGTCATGTTTGTGCCACATGCAATACTTGCGAGACTTAGAATGTGAAATTTTCAAAACATGTGACACATTATGAAAGCGTGGAAATTTGATGTGTAACACCTATGTAGGGGATGCATAATTGATGGCCTTTGCCTCTTTTCTAAGGCATGAGGAAATTGGGGAAGAGGAATATTAAGAGAAACAAGCACCCCTTTGGATCAGAGTAGAGGTTGCTAGGATTAAGGATGTTATAAACAGACACCATAGCCTCTACTTAGATGAGGAGATAAATTCAGGGTGTACATCCAAACAAATGGAGGCCATATCCCACATTGATGACACATTGAGATTGTTGGGAGAAGTAGCACCTGAGACTTGCCACGAAATATGGAATTCCTTACCTCCTAGCATGATAATCAGAGAGCCTCACTCTCCAAACACATTACATATTTCCCTCCTTAGAACCCCATGGTATAAATAAACTCTACGAAGGATGAGAACTAATTGGATTGGGCTAATGATGATCCCTCCACTCCTCCTTGTAGCTCATACGGATGACCTCCAACTAGGAAAGGAAGAAGCATATTGGACCAACATTGTGAAATATAAAGGATACCATGATCAACAAGATGTCACCAAGTGCATAGCTTGGGATATGAGAGAAAAATTTAGCAGACAACAACAAGAATAACATGGTAATGACCAACTACACTCTATTGAGCAGCAACAGGGCAGTGAGAAATAGTAGGATGGCAGACAACATAGTACAAAATATCAACAACAATAGTGAAATTAGAAAGTCAATTTTCGTTTGCACAAATGGTGTGCAATATTTCAACTGGGGGGTGATGATGACCCTCATTATTGTATATTATAAAGGCTCATATTTGACATATTTTCCACCACAAAATGACTTAATGTTTGCTTTTAACCATATGTAATAGTCATTCATAAGTATTTTTGTATGTTGTTTAATGAATGTATGATTAAGGTGGATTTTTGTGTCTAATATACATTTTTTCACTAATGTTTTTGGAAAAATACATGTGTTCTACCAACCAGGTCGAACTGCAAAAGCCAAGGACGCCAACCTCCTAGAAACAAGTGATTTTGTCTCCTCGAATGGGCTGCTAGCCAAAGATCAAATGAAATTGTCTACTCCTACCTCCAAGAGTGTTCCTTGTGCATTTATGAACACTCATAATCAATATTAGTTCAAGAATACATATGTAAAGGGATAAGATCCCTCATTTACTAATCACTCTCCTTGATTTAGGAAAGGAGGTCGAACTTTCTAGTTATATATATATAGGCCTTTAGTCTATGAGAAGAATAACGAATTTCTAGAGAAGTGTTGTATGGAATTTTTTTGTAAGACTTTGTGTTGAATACTAAGAGCTTTGATGTTACTGATGTACTGTTGAGCTTTATGAATAAAATGGTTTTTCCTTCAATCTATTAAGAGTTGTTTCTAGGTTTCATGTACTTCCTAGTAGGGCCCATCCAAAAGGGCTCAAGGACCCTTTTTATTATTTATGTAGATTTCATGCATAGTAGTTGTTTTTTAGATAGTATTTCATTCTCTATTAAAGTTAGATTTAGCTTTGCATTATGATTTACATTTATGTTAAAGATTTTGTCTATTTGGCCAGTTGTAGTAGCATCCTGTAGAAATGTTCAAAAACCTTCCGGAGCACCCCTAAGGGCCTCCCAAGGATAAGATCCATAGATTCACTTAATTTAGTTTATATTCTAGTTTTGTCAATGCTTTTTGAGACTTGCACTACCTTTTTATACTTCATTTTTCCTCCTATAGGAGTATATTGTATAAACTATGTAGATCTTGTAGAAATGCACAGTTCCTGTAGAAATATCATGTAGGTCTATTTTAGCTTCATATTTTGACTTAGATTCATCTTAATTTAACTAAAAGAATCAATAAACAATAAAAGAACATTTTTATTGATAATGATCAAAGGATTAGATGGTTTTTCTATTGCATTAGTGTAGTTTCATTTCCATTACAAGTTTTTGTCATAATTCACAGATTTTACTTGTATCACAGTTCTCTATCATAATTTTAGATTAGATTCATATTTTTCTTCATTTTATATTTCCTTATTTAGTAATATTTGATGGATTAGAATAAGTTATTTTCATGCAGTTTAGACTAGCTGCACTTTTAATTTGGTGTGTTTCCTTCAAACAATTAATTTAGAACTAATCTCTATCATTTGAGTTCCCACACATACATAGCCTTTAATATTTTTCAAACCATTTCTACAACAATTGAATACCTCACATACAATGCACAACACCTCTTAAGTTTGTACTAACCCTAGTTTGACAAGTAGGAGACCAAGGGTATAGTAAATTATTGTTATTATTTCTGGGTCCATCACCATGTACCAATTGAGGCACCAGGTAGCCCTCTGAACCATTTTCTAACATCCCCTTCCAAGGTTTGGATGAATAGTATCATGAAAACATCATCATGTTCCACAAAGAGGTTATTATTGAAGTATTTGAATGAACCCACATGTTCTTCATCAAAGATGGCCTTCTCCCCATCATATTTTGGAAACAATTTTAGAAAGTTCTCAAAGAGGTCATGGAAATTTGGAGGAAAATTCATGGGGCCATATATGAATACTACCTAGGGATTTATAGGTGGTGGAGGTTGAGTTTGATTTCCCCCACATATACCCCCTCCTAGTATAGTCATTAGGTTTTGTAGGACAATATTATTATCTTCAAAAGAAAAAGGAGATGTGGGATCTTTCAAGAAGGGTCTTAAGGAAGAATTCCCTTCTGGAGGGAACTCTAGAGGATAACTTTGCAAATATATCAGATGTCTATGAGGATACTTTAAAGAATATTTTGAATAAAATTGTATTTCTATCATATCTACAGATTCACTTACTTTATGAACAGTAGAAGAAGATAAATATAAATGAGGATTACTTGGGGGAGGAGGAAGTTTCCTTTCCCTAATGTGTCTCCAGGTAATGAGATTTTTTGGATCTAGATAAACTGAAATATGAGTAGGATTAGGTTTCCTTTTGGTATTTCTTCTTGTGGATGTCATATTTTATTCTATGGAGTCATTGGGTGAATTATTAACAACTAGGTGTCTAATACTTGTTCACCATCAAGAATCAAATCTTGAAAATGTTGTACTCCAGGGAAAAATCACTTCAATTTCCATCCTCGAAAACAATGCCATTTCAGATGTTGTTCATTGAGATTTTCTAGGATGTATATGGAACTATTAAAAGGCACCTTAGGGGATAAGGCTCATATTGAGATTTGAATCCATACTTGTATAACATTTTAGACATTGCAAATTTCAAAGGGATTGGTGGATGAATTTTTAGAAATACATGTAAGAATGCAAGGTATTATTGCAGTCTATAACAAAAAGAAACATGTTGAGCAATTATGAATTTGGCAGTTATAAAAAAATCATAAATATCTATTAAGGAATCTACTTCATACAACTTTAAAACTTCAATCATTCAAACATATGGAGGTACCCTCTGCAGACATTAAAATATATCAAGTGAAATCAAAAGAATTGGTCATGTAATATGAAATCAATTCAATGTCATGATAAACATCACACAGTAACACTGAATGTGGTCCTAATATGTTTCTTTGAGATTTTATTAATGGGATCTGATATAATCATCCAAAAATGGGAGAAATGGATTTACTATAAGACAAATGCAATGGAAGGATAAGAATATGAATTTTACAGATTGAATATATTATGGTGTATGAATCTCTTGAGGCATGTTGCCTTCATCATCTACCTGTGTTTGAGATCTGTGATCTTACAAATTTGGGGATAAGAAACTCTTTAATTCACCAAAGTTTCATCCTCAGAAAATAGAACCTTATTCCTCTTTAATAGCATTGTGTTGTCTCCAAAACAACTTCTTGATACTACTTACTACTTCTTTATTCTTCAAAACTATCTCTTGTTTTGAGAGGGGCCCCATCATGGTAAAAATGTTTTACCTAATTTTTTTACATTATTTACCTTTATTATTAGGCCTGCTATGTGCCACTTGATTCTCCCTACCTTCCCAAAGGGATATTCATGTATTGACATAGCCAATACCAAGACTTGACCATAGGGTATTCATCCTTGTTCACGTTTCTTATTAGCTAACCCTGATTGTTGTATCTTTCATAGGATGGTTGGGGCAGGTTCTTACAAATACCTTTCAGGATGTGAAAAACCTCAAAATACCTTGATAGAATCTCTAGGACATCCTTCCCTAGAAAAAACCCCTACAACTCTTCAAACTTGTTTTCATTGTTCATGTTCTATTCCAACTTCTCTGGATACTTATTTTGTGATATTATGTCTCATTTCCCATCCCAAGGGGGTGGAAACCCAAGTTTCAGGAGCTACTTTTTAAAGAGGCTACTTCCCCTTTCATTTCATGAATCTTGTTTTCAACATGTTGCATGAGCCTTCTCTTAGTAAGAACCCTTTTGGAATAAATTATGATGTTAGTTCTGTCATTAACCTCTAGGTATTTGAGTTTCTCCTTTGTCTTACTATCCAGGAACTTTATAATGTCATTATCCATATCTGGTTTATTTTTTATCTCATTGGTTTTCCTAGTAATGTCCTTCTTGTCTAAGGTGAATAGCTCCAGCTCATCCCCTCTTATGGAGAAATGTGCCCAATTTTCAAATATTAATCTAGATATGTTATCCCAAATTAAATGCTTGGTTTATTTAAGGGTTGATTTTCCTATAATTTTGGTCTTTAATTTCTTGAACTCCTTTAGAGCGTCATCCTTGGAAATATTTATCTGAGACAGTAGGATTTCTCTGCTCTTTTCTTGCTCCTCCAAATATATCACTCTGAAATTTTTATTTTTGAGTTGGATGTTCAAATTTCCTAGCTCCATCTCTTTCACACTAAGATCAACCATCACTTTAGCTACGACTTTTGTTGGGTCATCCTAGTTGGCTTGCTCTAATTTGGAATTTGATTCTTGGGATAGATGACCCTGATCATTCATGAGATTCTCATTTTCCTCATGTAGATTCTCATTTTCACTCTGTATATTTACCATGAATTTATTGCTCTCAACCAATTGGTGATATAGCTACTCTTTTTCTTCACGACTGGCTTACAAATATGGAGTTTTCACATGCTGATATTTAGGGAGGTTATTACTATTTTTAAAAACCTTGATCTAAATATCCATTTTCTTCACCATCTCTCCCATAGCAGTGGGGTCTTTGGGATATATTCCTAGAGATATGATATTATTTTCAATCTCTACTATATTCATTTGATTTTTCTTGGTGGAAACCTTCTCTTGCCTCAGCTTCCTATTGATCTTATGCACCATTTCCCTCATCTTGTGCTCACTAGCAAAGGATTGAAGCACAACTTATAAAACATGTCACTTTCTTGTTCATTAAATTCAATTAGATCAGTGGGTTGAACCTTTCCCAGCTTGAGTTTGACCTAAGTTTCTTTGTAGTCTGTTGGGGAGATGATTTTTTGCACCTTTGATTCCAACAAGTCCAAATTGAAGGTGCCTTCTTGATAATCCACTATTATTAGTACATTTTTTTTTGTCTCTCCCCCTTCTTGGGGGTACATATCCTTTTTCATCTCTCTATTTTTACTTTTGATTCCCAAGTAATGAGAGAATAAGGAAGGTTTATTTTTTGTTGCTTCCCCACTGGCAGTTGTTTTCTTAATAGCTCATGTTGATAGCATGGTTGTGGGGAGATTTTCAATAATCAAGGTTGGTCCCTCAAACTCACTCTCCCCTTGAGTTAATTGCATCAAACATTTTCCTTTATCCAAACTACCTCTTACACTGTCATTTGTTTCCTCCTCCTCATCTCCTTTAAGATTTTTGTTTTGTTGTTCATCCACATCTACTCCTAGTTGTATTTCTAAAAATGATTGTTTTATAGGATGAGTGGTTTGGACTATGATGGCTTGGAATGATGAGGCAGTTGGGTTGGGAGTCTCACCTCCTAGGATCTACATGACCTCCTTCCAAGATTATAGTTTTGGATTCCTTTCTACCAAGGCCTTGGGTTGATTCTTGTATGTTGGATTTATTGCAACAATGACACCATGGGGATCATATATCGACCCTTCCCCTTTCTCAAAATTAAATTGTTTCAACATCTCTTCTGCTACAAAAAAAAGTTTTTATTTGTTGAACCAAAAATACGCCAACCTCTTGTGGCAATGGGAAGGTGATTTTTTTTATGTGTTGAGCAAACAAGAAGTGATGAACCATCAATATATTTCTAATATGCTCCATAGCCAATATTCTTGGTGTTAAAAAACTGGGGAGCCTAAATCGTTGTTGTTTAAAACCATACTAACTAATGATAGTATGGTATTTTTCTCAGTAAAAATCCCTTGTCCTAACATCCTTTCTCCATTGTAGAGTGTGTGTCATTTCGGGGATGAATCTGGGAGGTGGGGTGCCATGTATCAGTGTATGTATGGCCCTCATGTGTTTTTTTTACATAGAGGATCAAGACTTTATTTGGTTCTTGTATTCTCATATACTAATTCCATGCATTGATTGGATTCATACCTCCACTCTCCTTAGTGGTATTCATTCCCCAATAATCATAGTAGGGATGATTTTGGGAGAGGATGAGGTATACCAGGTAGAACTGATATCTCAAGGACATGGTGCTATAGAATTTCTCCATTTGAACTTGAATGAACTCTTTTGTGAGTTGACAATAGTCAAGCTTGGGAAGGACCATAGAGCTTAATGACAATAGAAGTGATAAAAACCCAAGGATAGCCTCATCAACTACCCTTTCATGGTCATAACCTAAGATTTGGCAAATAATGGCCAGACCTTTCCTATTAGTTCCAGGGAACATGTCAGGCTTGAATGGAGGTGAGGTAGTTGGTAGTAGATTATTAGGGGATAAAATATGTCCTAGAAGGATTTCTTAATTAATTTGAGACAACTCCTTATTTTTTACCTCTAATGTATGTTCTTTCAAGGTTTCATAGGAGCCTTCAAGGAAAAGAGAATTTGGGTCAGGCAATATTGGGATATATGGAAAATAATGTGTTTCCCATCAGTGGACATAAATTTTCCCTCATACTCTTGGTATTTCCCTTAACACCATTGAACAATCTCAGTGAAATTAAAAATTTGTGGGATGCTGGACTAGGTAAGGTTCGATTCCCATAAGTGAAAATAATCCCAACCATTGTTAGCATTGGTCTAGGAACTATAAATGATTTGGCATAGGTTAGAAAAGGATAGTTCCTAGTTAAAAATATCACCATCTTGGTCGATTAGGGGCTCATCCATAGATAAAGGTTTCTTAGAGGACTGCAACTTACTAGGGTTCGTAAGAGTAGCCATTTTAACAATGAAATGATAGAAATAAGTTGCATGAGTGAATGTAGGGACTATAAGAGTTCTTGGGTTACCTTTTGATTGTTTGAGGTAGCATAAGAGGAGGTTCTTTCACTTTGCTTGGAATCCCAGATGTTTCACTTGGCTCTTTAAAGATGGTTCTCTTTGTGTCCAATGACATTTTTTCTTTGTTATTTTAACATTTTGAGTGCCACACATCATCATGCCATTGATGAAAACCTTTGAATTAGGTGAAGGTTTCAAATTTGAGTGGTTTCATGTGTGACATTAGTTGGGCCCCACAGACACATGGAGGTCTCATATAGTTTGATGGTGGAATCTATGTGGCATGGGGACAAGCCACATGCCATCAGGTTCATGATCACTTATTTGCGCCTCTTTTGTCCTCCAATGGGTCCCTCTCATCTAGGTGGGAGATAATGGTTCATATCTATCGATTCCCTATTGGCATGCCCATCTATCCTCTATAATTCCTAGGGTCCAATACAAG
>SNQJ01S0007291.1:23728-50128 GCA_010110895.2 Picea sitchensis | reverse complement strand
GGTGATTTTTTTTATGTGTTGAGAAAACAAGAAGTGATGAACCATCAATATATTTCTAATATAATCCATAGCCAACATTCTTGGTGTTAAAAAACTGGGGAGCCTAAATCGTTGTTGTTTAAAACCATACTAACTAATGACAGTATGGTCTTTTTCTCAGTAAAAATCCCTTGTCCTAACATCCTTTCTCCATTGTAGAGTGTGCGTCATTCGGGGATGAATCTGGGAGGTGGGGTGCCATGTATCAGTGTATGTATGGCCCTCATGTGTTTTTTTTACATAGAGGATCAAGACTTTATTTGGTTCTTGTATTCTCATATACTAATTCCATGCATTGATTGGATTCATACCTCCACTCTCCTTAGTGATATTCATTCCCCAATAATCATAGTAGGGATGATTTTGGGAGAGGATGAGGTATACCAGGTAGAACTGATATCTCAAGGACATGGTGCTATAGAATTTCTCCATTTGAACTTGAATGAACTCTTTTGTGAGCTGACAATAGTCAAGCTTGGGAAGGACCATAGAGCTTAATGACAATAGAAGTGATAAAAACCCAAGGATAGCCTCATCAACTACCCTTTAATGGTCATAACCTAGGATTTGGAAAATAATGGCCAGACCTTTCCTGTTAGTTCCAGGGAATATGTAAGACTTGAATGGAGGTGAGGTAGTTGGTAGTAGATTATTAGGGGATAAAATATGTCCTAGAAGGATTTATTAATCAATTTGAGACAACTCCTTATTTTTGACCTCTAATGTATGTTCTTTCAAGGTTTTATAGGAGCCTTCAAGGAAAAGAGAATTTGGGTCAGGAAATATTGGGATATATGGAAAATAATGTGTTTCCCATCAGTGGACATAAATTTTCCCTCATACTCTTGGTATTTCCCTTAACACCATTGAACAATCTCAGTGAAATTAAAAATTTGTGGGATGTTGGACTAGGTAAGGTTCGATTCCCATAAGTGAAAATAATCCCAACCATTGTTAGCATTGGTCTAGGAACTATAAATGATTTTGCATAGGTTAGAAAAGGATAGTTCCTGGTTAAAAATATCACCATCTTGGTCGATTAGGGGCTCATCCACAGTTAAAGGTTTCTTAAAGGACTGCAACTTACTAGGGTTCGTAAGAGTAACCATTTTAACAATGAAATGATAGAAATAAGTTGCATGAGTGAATGTAGGGACTATAAGAGTTCTTGGGTTACCTTTTGATTTTTTGAGGTAGCATAAGAGGAGGTTGTTTCACTTTTCTTAGAAGCCCAGATGTTTCACTTAGCTCTTTAAAGATGGTGCTCTTTGTGTCCAATGACATTTTTTCTTTGTTATTTTAACATTTTGAGTGCCACACATCATCATGCCATTGATGAAAACCTTTGAATTAGGTGAAGGTTTCAAATTTGAGTGGTTTCATGTGTGACATTAGTTGGGCCCCATAGACACATGGAGGTCTCATATAGTTCGATGGTGGAATCTATGTGGCATGGGGACAAGCCACATGTCATCAGGTTCATGATCACTTATTTGCGCCTCTTTTGTCCTCCAATGGGTCCCTCTCATCTAGGTGGGAGATAATGGTTCATATATGTCGATTCCCTATTGGCATGCCCATCTATCCTCTATAATTCCTAGGGTCCAATACAAGGCGACGGGTCAGTGTGATGTCTTAGTGCCACATGGTACTTTGTCAGCAGCCATGTGTGCATTATGCCTCGAGGGTAACAAGTGGTTTTTTCCAAACCATAAACTGCTATTGCATCCCCCTGAAAATGGTTTTCCCTTTTTCTTCTTACGATGCGATGCCACTCAAAATTTGACATATATCCAATGGTAAACTATTGTTACATCATCAGAGGATTGTTAAACTTCTCGTATGTTCATGATGTGACATGAGATGTGATTTGTCGATTTCGATTCCTTGTGATATTTTGGTGATAGGGACCCACTTGTCCTTTGGACCCTATTCTTGTCCCACGGTTCTACTATATGATCCCGTTGCCAACAAATTAGAGGATTTATGGGTCATGATAAACCCTGTTTTGCACCCTCGATAAGCCCTTAAGCTTGATTTAGGCTCCCAGGGATTTAATTTTCATCCATTTTGATTATTTCACACATTATTGGGTTTGTTCCTTTTTTCATAGGCCATAAAAGTTATCCCCTTTGTCCCTAGTAGGGAAAAATACGGTTCTCTTACCTCACTAATTTCTCCATTGATGTCATAATTCAATATTGTACTAACAGGATTAGCGCAAGCAGGTTAAGGACAATGATGAGAAGAATATATCATGGAGGAAATTCAAGGGATATTTCCATCAGAAATACTTGTCAAAGCATTATTATGATAAGAATATGAAATATTTCTTTGAATGTAGGCTTGGAAGCATGATAATGGAGGATTAGGAGAGGAGGTTCTTTGGATCACTAAATTATGTTGGTTTCATAAAGAACGAGAAGGTTAAATTCAAAGGTTTTTGAGTGGGATAGCTTATTTCTACAGTGATAAGCTAAATTATGATGAACCCAAGACATTAGAAGAGACCATAAAAAAAGAAAGGTATATTTACGAGTAGAATAGAGGAAGATTATCTTTCCAAAAGGATTGGGATGACAAGCACAAAGGAAAGATGGATCAGAGGAAGAAAGGATCAAGCCACCTTTCTTTAGGAATAATTCATAATCATATAGGTCATGGAAACAAACACAGAATKATCCCAATCTGATAAATTCATCGAGGAAAAGGCCAAGAAAAGAACCCATAAAGTGTTGGATATGTGAGGGAGAAAACATGTACAATGATTTCCTTCATAAATGAGATAGGATAATGACTATGCATAACATTCAGGAAGTTGATACAGTGGATGATGTCGAAAGAAATGTCGCAATGATTTATGCATCCCTGGACAATAGACAAGAAGACTATCAATCCCACACGATTGAGGTAGAAGGTAAGATTAATAATCATCCCATAGTTATTTTGATTGATTTTGGAGCTAGTCATAGCTATATAGATCCAAAACTAGTTGAAAGGTTCAAATTGAAGATATGTAAGTATGGAAAGTGTTGGTTGGTTCATCTAGCCATTGGAACCAAAACAAAAATCAATGAACTTGTCAAGGATTTCCGAGTAAGCATTTATGGAGTTGGATTTAAAGAATATTTGAACATCATACCACTTGGGTCATATGAATGCTCAATTGGTATGGATTTCTTGGATAAACATCATTCTATCTTATAATGTTACAACAAATCCTTCACATACCTTGATGAGTGTTGGTGCATAGTGGGAAGACTCGTGGTTCAACATTAATTCACAAACAAATCCCAAGATACCAACCCTTTCAGCATCATCTGTAAGTAGGTGAAGTCTCACCCGAGGTACCTATGGGGATTGTAGGAACCAGGCTTTTGTAGTCATGAAGGGAATGGAGACTATTCTAACATTCATTCTTATTTAACATTCATTCAACATGCAATATACCATGTGTGTGAAATCATAACAGCATAGAAATGCATGACAGATTCATCTTAATCAATCATTCAATACATGCGCAGAACCATCATATAATGTATTCATATTATCCATCCATGCATTACATGTACGCCATAAATATAACATAAAATAAACACATCATAGCATACATCATGACACAAATATTTAACGTGGTTCACTCTAAATTGAGCTACGTTCACAAGTGTTGGATTCTTATATTATTCATGTACAGTAATTACTCACAATAGGTGTACATTGCGCTGATATAAAATACATCAGTTCTATCCCAAAATTCCCTATCCATTTGCGCATACAGTGCACACTTATCTCATTCTCCAATCATACTCCTATACTCTACTCATACCATTCTCTCATACTCTCACTCTATGATTTCACCCACTTATATTTCTCTCCTCCTCACTACCTTCTACCAAAAACCCATACATATTTATACATTAATATTATGGCTTATCCAATTACAAAATGGACCAAATGGTCTAACTACTTCTACCTAAATTTTACCTTCCACACGTTGGCTCCTAAATATGCACTAAATATCTTCCACGTGTGATCCTTTGTTGAATTGTCGCACAGTTCATTACTGTGTGATTACCAAAACTTACCATAAATATCTTTCTCCAACAAGCCCCAAAAACTCAATTGTGGCTCATCTCCAGCCACTTCAAGCTTTCTTCCAGGTCTCCATGAACTTGTGGAATGTCTCCCTTGTAGTTGTGATCTTTTCTCTTGCTTTTGTTTCCTTCTATGAAATTCCCTCAGTTGTCTCTGCAGTAATTTAAACTTAGGATGTTCTTCCTTGGTAGTAACTCAATCGAATATGTGTGTAAATCCTTTTTAAATTTCTCCTTAAATCATGGTAGATGGTTTTCTTGTTTCTCAAGTATCATAAATGTTTCAATACCCAGGTTCTTACTGCACAGAAAGTTCTCTTCCTTTGTTCTTCATGTTCATGTTCTTCTTCTTGATCCTTTTTTGGTTCTTGTCTCTCTTTTTGCATCATTGATGACCTCGCTACCTTCCTGTTCTGGGGAAGTTTTCCAACCTTAGATGTACTTCCTCTCTCGGGACTTCCTCCTATAATAGTTCTACTTTCTTCTTGCCATGCTACTTCTTTGTGGCTATTGTAGAAGCTCCTTCTTTGATTGACTCCATAACCCTTTGAACCACACTCAAATTTCTCTGTAACATACTTGGCTTTCTTTGCAACACTGGCTCTCTATTCTCTCGAATATGATTTCCTTATCGCCACTTTTTCTACTATTATAGCATGTGGTGATCTTTTATCTTCCTTTGCATGTCCATCATTTCGAGACCCATCTAAGTGTACTCTCATTAAATTCTTTCCATATTCTAGAATCATTTTGTATCACCTCGTGGATCATACATTTAATTTTCTAGCATGTCCATATCTTTGTTTCCACCCTTTATTTATGACTATGCATCTCCACTACTCTGTCGTTATTATCTCTCTTTAATGCTTGTCCCATCATGTATGATATTTAATGCATCTCCCGTCCTCTACGTAAATCTTTGTCGTTACTCAATCTTCTATCATTCACATAATTCCTTCCTCTTTATACATCTCTATGACACTTTATGGCTTTATCTCCTTAGTCATTATCCTTATGCAACACTTCACCCTTCAAATTATTTTATTGATTTTCTTCTTTTCTTCTTCTTTTTCTTCTATAATACACTACAATACAAGTACTATTGTACACATAGTTCATGGAAGTAAAATTGTCCCTATATAGTTTTAGTCGACTACCGTTAATCAATCCTTCCACAATTTCTCCATTTAGTTTCTCTGGCTAAACAACATCTACATCTATCACAAACTTGATCACATATGGACCCAACCAATGCATCAGGAACTTCCCTAGGTGTTGCAAAAACTTCTTGTCATAAAGTAAAACTATGTCTCATGTATTAAACTTCTTATGTTTAATGTGTTTGTCATGCCAAGCTTGTCATACAGTTGGATTAGGTTGATGGACAGTTGGTATGGATTGTTGGTTGGCATTGGTTTCAACCATTGAAGAGTGATATTTTAGATTGATTTCAATCCTTAGTGATTGATGTCAACCCTTGGTGATAAGTCAAAGTGAATACAAAATAAATTATTGATTGATGTCAACCCTTAGTGATTGATGCCAACCCTTAGTGATAAGTCAAAGTGACTACAAAATAAATTATTTAAATAATAAATTTAATGGAGAAATTACTAATTTGACAAGTGGTTAGAAGTGGGTTAACCCTAAAAAAAGGAAAGTGGGTTAAGATGGTTAAAAGGTAACTCCTTGAGGAAGCTACATGAAAGTAAAAATAAGAGGCAAGGCTCTCTCATTTTAATTACACTTGAGAATATTGAATATATATAGGTCACTAAGGTAACCAAGGGATATATAAGCCAAATTTCAGAGGGAAGGTGAAGTAAAGAAGGCCGAAATTCAAGGGAGGATAAATTCTTTTGATGATGCTTTCTAAGGTGTGTTATTTACAGGTCATCTCGCCATTTTCGCAATAACATTTTTTATAGACTGATTCAAACCATGAAATTGGGAGTCCATTGATGAAATATATCCATGTAGATGTGATACAAATTTCATCTTGTGGGTCGTTGTATTTTTGGAGTTACACGCCGTGGAAAATAGGGTTTGTGGCTAGTTCTGAAACTAGTCTAAAACGTGTGTTTCGGGTAAAAATGTCATAACTTCTTCATAACAGATCCAAATTTAGTAAGACAAAATTTGTTGGTTAGAGTACCGTCTTTATTATTATGTGTACAATTTTCATATCCATACAACAAATATTCTGTGCGGGGCACGCTCTACAAATTCGCTCTCTAGAATAAGCGAGAATTCAACAAGGTATGCCATTTTTGCTATAACTCCTTTTCTGATAGGTTTCAAGTAGTGAATTCTGGTGGAATTTCATAAAAGACACTGAATAACATTGTATACCATTTTTATATAGTTATTCATTACAGGGACATAGTTATGATTATTTCAAGTTAGGGTTGTTGACTAACCCAAAATTAATCATGTGAGACTAAAGTAAAGTTTGATGAAAATGCTAGTCTCTTGTTGTTAAAGTTAAGGAATGTTTGTAGGATTTTGGTTGAGGTACATGGTGGGTACATGGTTGAGACAAGTAGTTGATGAGTTGGCACATACATGAGGTGTATAGTTGATGATGTTGGTACATATTGATGAGTCATAGTTGATGAGTCATAGTTGATGAGTAGTTGATACATGATTGGTACATACTTGGTACATGGTTGGAGGAACTTGTTCCTAGTATTGTTGACACATGGTTTATGGATGATATAGCATACTTGTATTGATATATTATTAGAGGCACATATTGATCTTGGTGATGATTATGAGTTGTTGTGTTATGCTTGGTTGATGAACTTGTTTATGGTACAGGTTGATTACAGGTTGTTTGGTATAGGTTGGTGCATGGTTAATGCACTTGTTTATGGTATAGGTTCATTACAAGTTGTTTGGTACAGGTTAGTGCATGGTTGATGCACCTGCTTATGGTACAGGTTGATTACATGTTGAGGTACATGTTGATGCATGGTTCAGGTTATTGGTATACGTTTTTTGGAGCAGGTTGATTGGTAAAGGTTTACAACAGTATATCTCACAGTGATAGTGTGACAGTGGTTACATCATTCTACTTATATGTCAAGGTGGTTGGACGGAGAAAGGACATGTGGTTGTGGCCACCTTCCGCTTATATCTAGAGAACATAGGGGGTTGTAGCCTCCTTCTGGTTGTAGCTAGAGAATTAGGGAATCGTAGCTTCCCTGGGGTTGTATCCTGAGAAACTAGGGGGTTGGAGCCTCCTTCCAGTTTCAGCTGAAAAACAAAGGAATTTGGTGCTTCCAATGAATATAATTCTTAAATACATATAAGAAAAATCATTTTGTGGTTTTCTCCCACTTTGAGTTTCCACGTAAAACATCGGTGTATTGTGTATGTGTTTGATTTATCATTTTTTCATTGTTTATTTACTCTGCAATTATTGGATGATAATGCTACATTGATATAAAACTTGCATTTTATGGTGAAAAATGATTAAATTTCTATATTACTGATTCAACCCCCCCCCCCAAACTTGCATTTTATGGTGAAAAAGGATTAAATTTCTATATTAATGATTCAAACCCTCACTCTCAAGAATCCAACAATTATTTCTCTCACACTTTTTGAACTTTTGATGGAAGCCTGCAAAAAACTGGGCCTCTTATAGCTCTACTCATTTGAACAATCTATTCTTCATCAAAATTCTGTGGGTGCCTACTGCAAAGAATGTGCAAACTTCTTCTGGTATTATGAATTCCATAGGCATAATAAATTCCTGGCCATACACTAGCTTGAATGGGGTCTATCCTATCAACTTCTTACTTGTAGTCCCTCAGATTCCCATAACACTTTTGGAATTATCAAATCCCAATCATCTCAAATTACATTACACACCTTCATCATTGCATGTTCTAGTATCTTATTGAATTCTTCCACTTCTTCCATTTCTTGAGGATGATACAATGTGCTCTTTTCTAATGATGAATATGAAATTCTCTCAATAATTCTGTAATCATATTATTCAGAAAATGAGTTCCCTGATTGCTCATAAGAATTCTCAGGCAACCAAATATTGTCACCACATTTTTAGACAAAAATCACACAACTGTCTCCATGCTGCAATCCCTTACTGGCTCTGCTTCGCCCATCTTAGTCAAAATCAATCTATCACAAAGAATGATGTATCTATTCTCTTGATATATTTGTTGGTGGATTCATCGGCCCAACAAATTCCATTTCCCATTTATCAAAATATTGTGGTACTAAGGGAATCTCATCTCTCCTATAAGAGTTCCAAATTCTTTGGTAAACCTCACAAGTCTTACAAAATTCCTTCCAATCCTTATGAAGGGTAGGCCACCTCACCATCCCTACAAAATAACATGTTGAGCTGTTTTCTTCCTACATATTTTCCTCCTACAACCCCTTCATGCGCCTCCCAGTATCATATGTCTTAATGCCTAAACGACATTGTCACAAAAATTCCTTTATACTCATTGCCTCACTACCAATTTCTTCTTCTACTTGAACTATAAACTCAGATGGGGTTACTCTTGTACTCAAGAACTAAATTGTTTCTATAAAATAGTCATCAACCATATTCACTGCAAATAAGTGTACCGGGTAAGCCATGCCCGTGTCTCTTGATATTATATGCATAAGGACGTCCTTAATTAAATTTCTGGTTTCATAATAATTTTAAGTCATACCCCTCAAACACACATCCATCCTCAATACCTCTCCCCAACAATATCTTATTGACCAAATATCTTAGCACAAAATGGTCTATGTACATATGAAAGTGTGAACCCAACAAGTAAATACTGCCCGAATCCTCGCGAATGAATTACACCATTGTTAATCCTTCGTTTTGTAGTCATATAGTTATGGCAGAAGTTGAAAACTTCTTTCTTGCAAATGTAATGGGATGATATATATCTCCTTCTCCTGGATGAGATAATATTGTGCCTAAAGCTACAAATGATGAATCCATTACGAACATGAAACTCCTTCCAATCTAGAAATATCAAATTAGCATTGTAACCAATTTCTTCATCAAAGTGTCTAAACCTTCCTGACATTACTCACTCCATTGAAACCTATTCTCCTTCTTTAGAATATCTTACTCCGGCTATAATCTTACATATCCCTTTGATGAACTTTTAGTAGCACCTCAGATGACCCAACGCTTGTTGAGCACTCAACACACCCCTAAAATCCTTATCAAATTTTGTCACTTGTTGGGTACCACTTGTTTTATTCATCACCGACTCGATTTCATTTTGGTAAATGGTTTATATTTGTTTGTTTTCATGTCTCTTGTCACCTAGTCAATTTTTTTTGAATTTGTGAAACCTTGTCACCTAAAATACATGAAACCAAAATTAAGAATCGATAGTTAAACATTGGACCTAGCGCTACAAGTTCACGATCGTAATAATTCAAGTAAAGGGAACTAATAAATACAACACTCTGGCTGAAAGCACCAATTTCATCGACATCAAATAAAAGGCGCTTTTGGTTTGCATAAGTTATTCGTGATAGTTCGAGATAGATGATCCTTCGCATTAGTAAAATAATGAAAGATAGACATTAACAAAGGATGAAAATAAATCATCGATATTTGATGCCCGACATGCACTTTATTAGGATTAGGAAAATCAAGAAAGATCACAAAAATCATTTTGACCGCGAGCAGTTATCTTTGATCGTCGCATCCCCCGACATGTGTTTTCAGATCGACTTTTTGAGGAAGCCAATCTGAGATCACTTTAGGTAGGTTTATCATCGACATTGATCCTTGACACTTTTCGGCATCGGAAATTTAGGATTTGGTTTTAGAATGTATGGCTTAAATAAAGTCCCGAATCCAACTGACATGAGTGAATTAAGTCACTAGTCTCGAATGCCATGTGTATTTACCATGTAAGATGATCGTATGATATAGTTTCATAGGTCCTATTCACGCCTCCTAGTCCTCTTTTCCACGTTAGATCTATATGGAAAGATCGACCGGCTTTGGAGATTTTGCAGGAGGGTATCAAAGAAAATGATCATAGCATAATCTTGACCCTCGATCCACCAACATAAAGAGGAACCACCAAGGATCTATCTCAACGGAATTATCCTATAGAACACCGAGTATATCCCACGCGACCGGGACATATACACCGATGACCAGGGTGTTCCCAACATCCCATCAGTCACATCTACACATGGTGCAGCCATAACCCCATTTTCCCTTGCATGTGCTAAGTTCGAAACGGACCACCCAATCATGAGGACCTAAGTCTCGGATCAATTCATGAGAAAATGGCTGTCGGACAACCGAGAGGCGAATTAGTTTTTAGTGTTCTTAAAAAATTATGCCCACTTTAAACTCATTACGTTCACCAATGACTCCATCATAATAAAGCATGGAAGCAAGAAATAGAATATTCAACATCCATCACACACATGAAATGATAAGTAATCTTTATTTTCATAACATTATCATTCTTATGAGCACCAACCTAGCCAGAGGCTACCAACGTTTCATGTCGCAAATTGTTGAGTTAACCAACCTCCGTTTCTGTGAACTCCAAGAGAGGCAAGCACCAACTCCCTAGTTTAGCACCCACTAGAAGGAAGCACTAACTCGCTAACCTGCTCCAAAGACTAATTGAGGGAGATGGACCAACTTCCGCTACACGAAACTAACCTATATAATAGAGAACACTAGTTCTCCCCTGCACCACCCTACAACCCCATTTTCTAGCTACAACCGATGTGGAATTCCATAACTCCATGTGTGTCTAAGAACCCATTTGAAACTTAAGGACAACAGCCTTCAGTGGTAATAATCCTCCTACCACCCTAAATATAAAAAAAATTGTTCCTCAAAAATTCTATTACAAATGATACAGTTGTTTTGTCAAAGTCTTACCAGCTTCATCATCGTTTTTCAATTTCTCTCGCTTTGCTCCCCGTGATCGGTAAGTTCTCTTGATCACATCTAATGGTCTATATCAACTCGCAAAATCAGACATTGCGAGTTTTTACAACTCTTACCTTTGAATTTGCAGTCAGCTAAATATTGATCTCACACGTTGTCCTCGATCCAAAGGCTCGTGATCTCATCGACTTCGTGATTTCCCTCACAGATTTGGAGTATCGCTCTCAATGATTATCCTCTTCATAGTTATATTGGATCCAACAACTGCTATCCTCGTTCTCGTGATCCATAGATCATATGTAATTTCTTATCCTATGAAATTCATTTTGGTTATGGACTCGATCTAACATACATTGGTATTCGACAGGATCCAATGACCACTATCGCCTCCTCCGAGCTTGGCGATCCTCCCAACTTGGAATAATTCTATATGTCAAAGTTTATGCAAGTCCCCGATGACATTGGTCTCGCCTCATACTGGGAACACTATCTCTCCTATGATTTGCAATGGAATTCAATTCGCCCTCGTGCACACTCTAAGATCTCAAGGTGTGAAACTCTATGTTTTTCCTCATGATATTTGATTGCACACTCTACTAGTAATCATTATGTCATTGCTTCTATTCTTGCCTCAGACATACATGCCATCATCATTTTGTTCTTTCCATCAATGACAAATAACCTCTTTCCCCGTAAGTAACACTCACCAAACATGCCAACATGGTGAATGTGTTGAATTTTTCCTCCCAAAATAAGTACAGAAATACTTCATTAGTTTTCCGTGGGACCCGAGGACCGCCCAAACAACGGATCCTTTGTGGTAGAAGTTCTGCGAATCTACGACAATTCAGTATGTTGATGGATTCATGGTGGAAGGAAGACAATAATTTCACAAACCAGGAAACGGGTCATTGGCAATGAAAAATCGGGGAACTGGTGGTTTCACATCTATTTGATGGCTCTCATCTATTGGTTATATGGAGAAAAGGATTTCACCAAGTTTTTAGCATGGACGACTTCCTATTCCACGTAGCAGCCGACGTCGTGAGTAAAGCCTAACCTGGGGAGAGATAATCCCAAAATAATTGATCATCCGTAGCAAAGAAGCTCGACAAGCAAGGGGAGGACACCTCTACATCACTGCACCTACCGGGCGCCATGTGCAATAAGGATCATCTTCCCGGCATGAATTCAAGATGGAATGTCATGGAGATCTCGGTTCATGTCCAATTTAGCATACTCATGGGAGAACAGTACAAGAATTCCCACGCGACTCATCTGGCGATGAATCTATCATTCACATTTATTCTTTTATTATTCTTAAGAAGGAATGCCCAAGACTATCTATGGCATCCTATAAAATGATAGAAAAAGTATGTCATTGGTATTTAGATGAACACTAAACCTACATCGTAGAGTGTCTTCAGGGCCACCTAAGAACCACATCTCCTACCTTCTCATGTACCAGACTAGCTCATCATGGGAGAAACTTGTTATCAAACCATCCTGTAGGACTATAATGAAGCACATTGGTCAAAGACAAGAAATGAACTTTCATTCCCTCTACAGGTTTCATATAGGGTTTTATTTGGTGAAAGATACTTCTCAAGACAAATTGGAAGGGTTGATACAACTTGAATTCAGGTTTCCGACAGGTCAGATTCCTAATAATGACCCTAAAGGCCCTGGTCCTCCAACATGCTTTAAGTATCATCATGCTCATCATATGCTCATGATAATTTTGAGGATCAAATTTTCATAAAGAGCACCCAGGACTAGGAAGAGGTGGTATAAAGGATGGTCGACCTGAAAATGACCAGCATCAAGGCCATGAGCATGGACGCACAAGTCGAAATGATAGATAAATAATCCCGAGAGGCCCCTATTAGGAAGAGATCGAGCAAGAGAGACAATAGAGGCATAGAAAAGGGGATTACTCTTAATACAAATAGAACATAGGATCATTGATCAATTAAAAAGTGAACTCCCGTTCCTCGGAGCAGAAATGACTTAGTGTTGTGTCCCTTTGGCCAATTTGAATGAGAAAAGAGGGCAATTGTGCTCAATTGGCCCACTAAAATAGATATAGGTTATGAATAAAACAATTCAATCACATGTGAAATAAACAACAACCAAGATAACAACAACTAAAGAAATAACCAAATAACTGAAACTAAAATGCATGAGGGAATTAGAACCAAAACTATTCAAACAAATGACCAATAATCATGTGACCAATGGAGAAGTATATTAGTGGGAAAACATTGTAGAGAAAGGGGGACTTATGTATCCCCTCTTCCTTGGGAGGGATCTTGAGTCCCCATGTGAGATATATCTCCTACAATGGTAAACTAAAGTTAAATGGTGAAGAAATCCAAGCTATTCCCTCAAGAGAGGTGGAATAACTTAATGAGGTGTTTCTAGTATGCTCCAACAAGAAAAGAGGTTTATTGTAGAATAGAGGAAGCACAACAATACAATGAGATTCTTGAATTCTAAGTGCACCCATGGAATCCTTTTATAGCTTCCCTTTGAGGTGTACATCATCCAACCTGTCTTTAGTGTGAACAAGGGCCCTTTAGGGCACCTTTTAGGTCTTTGACTTCATCCTCCCACTGATTCAACTCCCATTTGAGGCCAAATCAAGTTGGGAGTTGTTCCAAAAGTGGGTGAGGGGCCAAAAAAACCATAAATGTGTTTTTCACAAGAGTGTGCGGCTTTTCTCGCATTACCGCGATGTATACATCAGGTGCTCTATGGTCTTATTTGTCCCATGCACTGTGCGCTCTTCCTTTAGTGGTTTAGTGCATGTCAATTTTTTAACCAACCATAGCTTTTGCCCTGGAAATGCATTTTGGTGTTGCAAGTGAATTAATAGATGTTTGGAGATATTGTATTCCTATAACCATTTGTGAATAAAATTCTAGTGATGTCAGCATGCCCCTTAATGTATTAGAGCATAATGATAACGGTAAATACTTCAATTTTTCTTCACCGGAGAGCACCATTGTAAGAAAGAGAGTTTTGAGAGGAATCTGTTGAATGATATGCTGGAGGAGGGGGAAACCGACGTAACCTTCTTCAGGCCTAAAATAAAATTTCGTACAATAAACCAGGCAAGAATGCCCCATGCCCTCAGGTTACAAACGTACACAAGAATCAAGTTGCATGTTGATTTATATAACTCCGGGCAGCTCCTGAAATTTGGATAATGAAGCATTACGCTCGAATGGTAAATTACTATCCTACATGCATAATGTTCTGTAAGAAGTGTCGATGACTCACAGAGGTACTGACACCAAGAAATTCATGATTCTCATCTAGTATAAAAACCGCAATAGTTGCATAGTAAGACCCACAATAACATGAGAGCGTGTTGATGTCAAATGTTATGGGGTCAACGCATGTTATAGAAATGATGGTCTTCCATGTCATCCCCGAGACTCCTCAATCGTGAAGGTAATGACAAATAATATACGTTCAACAAACCAGTGTCGATGCCCAAAGAGGGAGAAGCAACTCCAAGAAGCAAACGCTAAATCCATCGCATACATCTTAAACTGATAAGGAACATGTATGAAGTAAATATGCCTTGATATGCAAGATTGTCCTTGGTTGGGATATATGTAAAGTATGAGTAGCAACCCGTATCCCCATCTAGTGTTAGGGGAAATCCACTCATACATGGTTTAAATTTGCAGCCGAGGATGACAAAGTGGCAAACTCAAAGATTAGGGGGCACATGGACTGTGGGATACCTGTGTTTTATGGACAATGTTAGCATGAGGAGAAGAGAGTGAATTCCCCAACCAAGGATCTATATGTAGTTGTTTTTCCAAAAGAAGGTCACTCAAGGGTGACAATAGAAATTCCAAACACTATAAACAAAGGTTTTACAATGACCAAATGAATAAAGAATACCTGGGATGAAATCGCATGTGATACGTAAATGTTTTAATGCAATATGCCGATTCGCGGAGGGCACAAGTTAGCGCGGAGAACGGGTGAGCCGGGGCCCATGGGTGGGTTTCTATATGAGGTAAATGAATCGAGGAAAATCTGTAAATGGGAAATTGATTGTGGAGGAAATGGAGGGTTGATGATAATCGCTAGGCGCATTCAAACGCAACCGCATGATACACCGGGAGTCCATTGGGAAAGCGAACAAAATGAGGAGATGGAGTATGCAGCTGATTCTCAGAAATGAGGAAGACTAACATGACTCCCATCCCTAAAAGGGGAAAAGTAGCATGATTTTGCTTAATTATGAGAATGGGACAACCTGTGGGGAAGAGTGCTACTAGGGGACAAGTATCAAATTATAGTGAAAGCATAGTACTTCAGAGCCGGATGTGAGGATCCTAAATGTGTGAATTTGAGTGACTAGGAGATGTAAATCGGTTTGAGGAATGACTACGCCGCCAGTTTCCATCATATAACCAAGGCTATGTTTATTTCCTTTTGACTTTAATCAAGTACCCGTACCGGCATTAGGAACCAAATAACCGACGCGGAATAATACCCTGACAAAGAAACATATAATAAGCCATTTGATACCGCTGAACGGCGAAATCACGCATTCCAGAACCGATGTGAGAAAATGCACCCTTCAAAGGCCCAGCATGGACGGGTTAACCCGTGAATCCTGGACCCGCCAGGCGGTGGGATTTTGGAAGGTAGGAAACGGCCTCACCCATTTGGTGAAGTAATCTATGGCCACGAAGATGTACTTGTTTCCATTTCTAGATGGAGGGCTGCAAGTCATAAAGTCTATTCCCCATTTGTAGAAGGGGGCGGCAGTGATGACTAGATGTAGGAGAGCTGGTGGCGCCATGCCTTGTGTGCATAAAGCTGGAATTTTTTGCATCATTTGATAGCGTGGATGTATTCATGAAACAATGTTACCGGCGCATCATGCTCGAATGATTTTCCGAGGTGGACATCCCGCAGAGGTGGCCACCGACGCCGCCACTATGGAAATCGCTCAAGACTTTGTCTACCTTGTCGATGGTCAAACATCAACAAAGTATGGTGTCAAATTTAATTTATAAAATGTCACCGATAAGGAGGTATCACGTGCTCTTTATGGTGAATGCACTGACGATCATCCCATGAGATATGAGGCCCAAACTTCTGTCCGGTTAGTATTAATGAAGGCCACCATACCAAGGGTCATCCAATGGTATGTAAAAGAGTTGTTCATCAGAAAATCCATATTGATGGGATAACTTGTAGCATATGATTGAAATGATGTGATGAGTTCGGCAATAACAAGTGTTTTCTTTTGAGTTGAAATCTAGGTCAGCTCCAAAAGGATGACGTAATCCAATAGGAAAATTTACCATTAATTTTCCATTTACTCAAGTACTACATGGGGATTTAATGATGCTACCTAATTTTTGTAGTGGGCTACCATATACGACACAGTTTTTTGGACTGCGAGGATAACTACAAGGGAGATTTTCTCTTGATGATTATACTTCATGGGTGGACTTGAAATATTTTTATTGATGTAGTAAACAACATGTTCACAACCATCATCTCCTAGTTGAACAAGAACCTTTGTTGTTGAGACATTTTGATACTTCATAAGTAGAGGATGTAATGGCGGTCATAGTCGGGAGGGCTAATCAACGGGGTGTTAGAGAGCATCACTTTAAATCATCAAAACACTTGAATACGTTCCTCCCATCGGAATGGGATATAATGAAGAAGTAAGTGAAGGAAACCACGCAGCGAAAGTGTCATAATCTTACCGAAAGCATCGCAGTTGGTTTCACCTTTCAGTTCTGGGTAGCTGGTGGAAAATTCCAAGGTGGTAATTTCAATGATATATTGACCTTGAGGGGGTCTACAAAGTGATGCCATGTTGGAAAACGATTAAATCTATGTTCACGACATCACACACCATTGAAAGACAACTCACAAGTCATCTAGATGTTGTGTTCATTTCTTAGATCGATCAGTGAGGTCTTCCAAGTGTTTAGGATGATGTGAGCAAGATCATGGAAAAAACATAAGTCATGACCCGTTGGAATGTAACACCTGCATTCTGAGTCCGGGGGCGGGGAATGACATGGTAGGAAAATTACTCCCATGGGTGGTAAATGCGCGAGCATCGACCACGGGTGAATTTGACTTTTATTGTAGCCATATAGAAACCATCCATGAAGGATAGAGCCTTGTGACCTACACAGTCATCGATAATTTGGCCGATGAAATGGGTATGGGAATTTTTCTTGGGACAATCATGATTGAGATCGCAAAGTTAGCAATAAACCAGCAATTGTGCCCCCGCTTTTGTTAACAGGACGGGGTGGAGACTCATGACGCAGAAGGGCGATGGGGTGGTATGAACCCAGAAGATAGTTTGTCAATTTCTATCTTGATAGCCACTCTAATTTGGATGGGTACTACTATCTTTGGATCGATTGGGGCTTACATCGTGCCGCGTCTATGGGATGTCTGGAAGATAGAAGGATCGGTAGTCGATGACCAGCAAAATGTCTTGATATTCCCGAAGAGTGCTTCTTTGTAACCGTGAGTTCTTCAGAGATCATGTAAGCACCAATGGCAGATTTCTTTGATGATTCCAAGTTTGATGGAAAAGTCAATTTTGATAGCGGGGAAATGTTGGCCATGTTGTCTTGTTCAAAAGCATCTACGATAGGGTTGCCGGAAACAGCCTTTATATGCCCTAATGGAATAAATTCCTGCCTCTCGATTACACATATGGAGGTTTTGTTAAGAGGGTCAAAGGTTGTATGTGAGAGAAAGAGTTCTATGTGATGGAGTGCATTCCATTAACAATCGGGGGTAGTTAGTTCCTCCAGGATATCTTCGTTGCAGTGGAAAATGTGAGAACATAGGGGATCCAAGGAAGCAACATTGGTAACTATCACCATACGGTTGTCTTCTGGTGGTGAAGACGTAGAGGGAGTATCGCAATAGTGGTTCAATGGCATGCTTGACATAAACAAAATTTCTAGACACCGCGGGTTGTAAATTGTGGTTGGGGGTAATATTTCTCCTGAGGGAAATGAACCAAAGAATTGGGGGGATTTGGGGGAAAATCCTCAGATAGTCTATCCATGAACCATGGAGTGGTGGGAATTAACTCAGGTTCAGGGGAGGTAATGTGGACAGTATATGGAGATGGAATAGGGGGAATCGCTTGCATCACGAGAAGTGAGGTGGTTGGACAATTTTGAATAAGGGCCATTTGATGATGCATGTATTAAATGATCATAGGACATTGGTATGTGAAATGATCAAGTGATTCAAAAAAAGAGAAAGGGAACCCCATCCATTCATTGACTGAGGTTGTGACATAATGGATGTTAGTGACGTGGGTACTTGATGATCTGGGTGGAGAGGGGTCTTGCTGAACGTTTTGGTGTATTGTCGTTAGTGTCTATCGAAATTGAGGTAGCAAAAGGAAATGATGAGTGTAGTGTCCATACTCTAAAAAAATGGCACATGTGAATCTAGTTCACATCCCTTTACTACATGTATTAGAGGATGTGGTGGTAGTACTAGGCTTGCTTAGGGAAGTGACGTGCAATGTGGTTGCTCAAGGGATTTGGATCAAATTGCGTAGCTTGGGGAGAGAGGAACATATATTTGTGGGGTGTCCCTCTCTCTCACAGAGTGTGCAAGGAGGTTGAACTCAGGGAGGAAGTGGAATTGTGTGATCTTTCTTCTTCCGCCTACACCCAGCTCTCATGGTGGTGCTGGGAAGTGGGGGTCAGGACGGTGTGTTTGGAGTTACTACTAGAATATGCATCGGGATTACCTCTATTTGGGGAGGGAGGGATGGTTTAAGAACCATCACAGGTGGCTGGAGATACCATACTGAAATGGCCAACACCATGTTGGGAAGGGTAAGCATAGTGGCTACCTGGAATGCTTGTACTCCCGGTGGGGGGTAGAAGAAGGGAATTTGAGTAATGGCCTGGGGGATTGTCTCCCAAAATGGGATTTGACCCTAGGGAGGGTGAAATCGGGGATAAGTGGTGTTGTAGGTTTCTCAGGGGGTTCCTAAGGTAGGATTTCTTCCATTAGTGGGACGCCAGAGAGTGGAGAAGCCTCTGTGGGAGGAATGGTATCTTCGTTGTCAATTCCATTGGAAGATATGACACACAATTGTGTTGAGGGGTATATGAGCGGTGGTGTGTCGTAGTGTGCTGTTATAACCCTAAATTGCACCACACATGCTTACCTGGCATCAGGCCAACTTGTATCCTTTCTTTTCCAAAAAAACTGTTGAACAACTCTTTGAAAATCCTCTTGTGTAAAGGCCCATGCGCCCTAACCCATTATTGCACATGTGTACATGTTGGCTGACCCAAAACATCCCATGTGGACCGACAAAATCATGAAAAAAGTAAAGTTTCCAATGGAACAAAAAGCTATGGGTGAGTTAACTGAAACTCCCGGGCATGTATGGCTAAGGGTTCATCCAAATACCTACCTCCTTCTAGCCTATAAAAGAAGGAGTAGGGGTACCATTTGGAAAAAGGAAGAATATAGAAAAGAAACTTTTCCCATTTACGTATTCCATTGTCCCAACCCTTTAGCCTTTCCTAATGCCAAAGGAGATTTAAAGAAAAGAAGTTGAAGGATAGAAGAATAGGAGCCCAGGATTAGGTTCAAGGAGTGGTGGCCGGTCTCAGCTTTTGTAAATTTGACTCATTTTAAGTAATAAAGAGAATTCTTTTCCCGTCCCAATTCTTGAACTTTTTATGGTTTGATTAGTTTATGTTTGATTTCTAACCCATGGGTATATAAGTAGCATGCAAGCATAGTTTTTTCTCATCTTGAATGCAGGCCATGCTTTGCAGAGTATACCCAGAGGGTGCTCCCATGTTCGAGTTGCACTTGCACCGGTAAGTTTCTCTAGTGTTGGTTGTTGTAACTATTCTTCCAATTAATTTAGTGTTTGCTTGTCTGATCTTCTACGGACTTTTTTCTTAGTGTGTTTTACTTTTGAGCGTTTAGACTACCTTAGAGTGTCTTGGATCTTCTCACACAGTGGAGGATCCCATGCTCCACCAGTCACAAAGGCTTCTTGGCCTGTCACCGTTTACACTGGAGCCACCCCCGCCCCCATTAAGGTGGAAGCTAGACCAACAAGGGTCTTTTGAATCGACCGGGTTACAAACCATTGTGCCCGAACAACCCCTAGAGGAATCGACTCTTTTGAACCTTGAAGCAAACGCTCTTGGCTCGGTTGAAACCTCAACCATTGATCTTTTGGCACCTTTTATTGTACCAATTCAATTTCACGAATGCCAGACAGTGCCTCACATAGAAATGGAAACAAATGTTGTTACTCCTTCCAGGAATTCTTCAATTCCCACCATGGTTGTCACCACAGGAGAGTCATCTCCTAACGTACCTTCGTCGGTCTGAGCCACCATGGTCTCGACCGCAATTACTTTGCACAGTGGTCCGAACCCATCTTTGGTGGAGGCCACAACCCCTTTCACACCTAGTGCAACAGGCCCTCCATTCTCATACGGTATGCCTAGTTCGGGTACAAGTCATGTACTATCCTACTCCACTTTACAGACTTTGGGTCTAGGGGCAGGAAGCTCTAGCACTCCTCTGCAAGGTCACATAGAGGGCACTCATGTCCCTTTTAACACTTTTCCTTATGCAGGAGGTCATATCCCTCCTTCATCCCCTTCACTCGATGATTCGCATCAGCAATCCGTCGAGCAACCTACACACAATAGTTTATTTGGAGCGGGGAGTCAAGGACCACCTTCACATAGTATGTCGGTAGGTTCGACACTATTTTCTTGGAACATAACATTTGGTAACAACACCTTCTCATCAACCACTTTCCCGACTTAGGGAAACCCCATTTTTGGACAATCTACTCTGGGCAGGGTACTATTCCTGCACAGGGGGCAAATTTAGTAGGACCTTGGAATTCAGGGCAAGGATCCGTTCTCTCCTCCTGAATGTCGATCTGGGGTAAGTATTTCCACAATCAATGGAACCCCAGACAAACTACTATGCCTATCCCAACGGGACTGGCATGGGGTAATCCTTCACAAATTCCTCCGAACACAATGCATGCCCAACAATCTATGTCCTATTTGGGAAATCAACCGATGATGTCTCCACATATGAAAAATCCTTTCGCTGGCCAGGGCCATGGTTTTTACCAGAATCCGGGCCAGCAGCCAAACTTTTCCTGGCAACCTGGTGCCAGTCAAACTCCAGGACCCTTTTTCCCAGGTTATCAACAACAACCCAAACTACCCTTCCTGGCGACTTTACACTTGCCAGATTTGATGAGGCTGTTGAATGACCCCATTTGTCAAGATCCACGTTGGCCGCCTATGCCGACGAAGTTGCCTTCGGACATTCCAAAGTTTTAAGCCAAGACTAATGAAGATCCATGAGATCATGTGACTACCTTTCATCTTTGGTGCTCATCTAACTCGTTGAAAAATGACTCCATACAGTTGCGATTGTTTCAACGTACTCTCATTGGGATTGTCATGAAATCGTACATTGAGCTTGATCGCTCAAGATACTCTTCTTTTAGCGAATTGACGATGGCTTTCCTTAACCATTTCCAGTTACCTGTGAGATACGACGCTGGCATAGAGTTGCTTGCTAATTTCAAAAAGACAACAATGGACCATATCTCTGATCACATCCAAGAATGGAGATGCCGGAAGAAATTAATCAAAGTACCAGTCCCACCAACATTCCTACTTAAGTGGTTCCTTAAGACTTTAGTCCCACAGTTATCCAAAGACATCGCGACATCCAGAGTTTTCTCTGAAGAAGATGTCATCATGAGGGCTCAACAGTTTGAGATCATCTATTCTCAGTCTGGTTTATTATACAACATCTTTCCAAATGTGCCACGTTCAATAATGGATAAAAATAGACAGAGAGTTGGACCGCATGCCGATGGTATCGTCGGTTCAGCACAAACCAAGCCCACTGAGCAATTGACAAAGCAGTTCCAACAGTTATCCATACAACACACAACAGCTAGCCAAACTACTGCTTTGGTTTCTCCCCCTACCCAAACGTCGGAGGTACAGATAGTGCAGTCGACTAACCCAAAGGCCCCCCAGTAGCTTGAAGGGAAGAAAAAACAACAAAAGAAGGGTAAGGGGGATAAAAAACCCAATGATAATGCTAGTGGGGACAACACTGAAAAACAGAAGGCGAGGTATCCTTGCAACTTGTGCGCGGAAGACCACCCGACCCATCTATGTCCTCAACTTGTAGAGGCCCAAAAATTTGTCATGCAACAACAACAAGCGGTGTTGACAAACCCATTTCAACATGGGCAAAACCTAACTCAAGCCTCTGCAAGTACAGAAGGGGGCAGCCAAGAAAAGTGCCCACCTTCGAACAATCCCTCATCCGCAAACATATATATGGTTAGGGGTGATGCTTTCATATCAACTAGAGCACACGATTATAGTAAACCAAGCGCTTCTGAGAAGGGTAAAGAAGATGACCTCCCATCTCTTCCTCTACAAATTGAGAAGACGTTGGGAGAAACAATGACACACATTCCAAAAGGTGCATTTAAAAAATCTTCTCATAACCCAAACGCAAGGGTCGCCTAGAACTACTCTGTGGTGGAAGATTTATAACAAACCCCTTGTGTGATGTCTTCTTTGGAGGTCCTCCAAAGCTGTCCTGCTCAGAGGAAAGCCTTTTTAACCTCTTTGGGCTCTACTGAGACTTGTAATCCGGGTACCATCATGTTAGATACAACCGACTTAAAACCTTGTCTACCTTACCACGTAGCATTTTAGATAGTAGTGGCTTACCCCATGAAAACTTTTACATGAAATATCTTCTGCACAGTATTCGATGAGGGTGCCTCGACATGCGTTACATCATTGGCATGTTGGAAGGCCATTGGCCAACCCATTTTGTCTCCATCACCTACTCTCCTCACTTCTTTCGATGGTCGTTCATTCCGACCACATGGCATCGTTCCTTCTTTTCCCGTGCAGTTAGGAGGGAAGACCGTGTGTGTTGAGGTAGAGGTAGTCGATGCTCCCCTCAACTATAACCTCTTGTTAGGATGGAGTTGGACTTATGCTATGCAAGTTGTGGTTGCTACAGTTTTTAGGGTCTTGTTGTTTCCACACGAGGGTCGGATAGTAACCATCGATCAATTCTATTTCTCCAGACCCGACCCAGCTTTGGGGGCATCCACGGTACGGCTGATTGATAATCCTCAACCAGGTGTCATCAATGTAGCAGTTGGTTGGTTTAGTCAGCAAGATTCAGCTAATACTGATCTGACTCCTGCACAATACTTAGATCCACTTCTAGAGCCTATTTGGGCTCAAGGTTCTCTCACTAATGTCGATTCGTTAGACTTAGTCTTGCCTTCTGATGAAGCACTAATTGAAGAAATGACTAGTCCAGACAAACCTTGGGAAGATCTTCATCATAGATCATATTTTCTCCCAGAGTTAAGACGAATCAAAGTAAGATAATTCACCGTGACCATGACGAGAGAACAGTCGTGTCCTATTAATCTCTTAGCTACACATGAAATTTATGCTGAGGGAAATATGGTAACTATCACTGAAACTATACCAATCAACATCTCTCGAAACCCTGGCGTCGTGGATAACGTCTTTGTCAGAGCGGATTGCTCCCCCGAAGAGATTCAAATCTACACGGATCTTTTCAAGGAATTCTGCAACATTTTTGCCTCGTCTTATGAGGAAATTCTAGGTATTGATCCAAAAATAGTTGAACATGAAATCACAATGTATCCTGATGCCAAGCCTATTCGACAGAAACTTCATCTAGTTAATCCTAAGAAAGCATCAACCATCAAGATTGAGGTTGAGAAATTGCTAAAGGTAGGTTTTATCTATCCTATCCATTTGACTCAATGGGTGTCAAATCCTCTGTCGGTCAATAAAAAACAAGGCACGATTCATGTATGTACCGATTTCCATGATTTGAACAAGGCATGTCCCAAAGATAATTTTCCAACACTGTTCATCGACCAGATCATTGATGAATGTGTTGGTTGCGAAGCCTTTTCTTTTATGGATAGTTTTTCAGGATATAATCATATCCAAATCAAACCCGAAGACAAACACAAAGCGTCATTCATTTGTTCGTGGGGTACATTCGCATATCGTAAGATGCTTTTTGGTCTTAAAAATGTTGGAGCCACATTCCAATGGGCAATGTATTTCTCCTTTCACGATCTCAAGAATATAGTCGAGGCCTATCTAGATGATTTATCATAACGATATCGCAAGAGAACGGATCATCCCACACACCTTAGAATAATCTTTGAATGTTGTCGCTACTTTGGATTCGCTTTAATCCAAACAAGTGTAGCTTCTACGTAATGTCAGGACGTTTGTTAGGTTTCATCGTATCAACAATAGGGATCATGGTCGATCCTCTCAAGGTGGAGGCAATAATCCAGTTTCCCCCCGCACATGCAGTTCTTCAACTTCAGAGTTTACAAGGCCAGGCGAACTTTTTACGACGCTTCATCGCCAACTATGCCAAAATTACCAAGGGCTTTATGCGCCTACTGAAGAAATACGTTCCTTTTTACTGGTACAAAGCCGCTCAATTCTCTTTCGATGCATTAAAACACGCCCTCACAACGACACCTCTGCTACGACCACCTAACTATAACAAAGATTTCTTATTATATCTGGCTACCGTAGAATCAACCATTGGCATGGTTTTAGTTTAGGAAGATGATTCATTCTCAGAATATGTGATCTATTACCTGATTTGAGGCCTCGTAGGACCGGAACTCAATTAGTATTATATCGAAAAAATTATGTTGGCAACAGTTCATTCTGTTCAACGGTTCCGTCATTATGTTCTGTTTCACAAGACCACCATCATTGTTGTCGTGAATCCATTCCAGTACATGTTGAGACGATGGGTTATAGGTGGAAAAATTAGTAGATGGATAGTCATCCTCTAGGAATTTGACTTAGACTTCGTTTCAACGAAGTCCAAAAAGTCTTTGGTCTTCGCAGAGCTTATTTCGGAACTTCCGGTTGAGTCAGGTGACAGTGTGCCTGAAGAATCGCCTATCCGGGGAGATATGTTTTTGATCACATCTTCAAATCCCTAGTACAAAGATATAATTATCTATCTCCAGACTTTGAAGTGCCCCACTTATGCTTCTCATGATGAGCGTCGGCGTATACGCCATCAGACTAAGAATTATCTCATACTCAATGATATGTTGTATCGGAGAGGTGTAGACTGCATCTTACGTCGATGTCTCACACATGAGGAGGTAGTCATCGTGATCAACGATTTCCATACCAGAGCTTGTCGCGGTCATTTTTCTGGGTCACACTTATCAAAGATTGTATATAATCGGTCAAGAAGTGCCATCCGTGCCAAGTCTTCTCTCGGAAGATGAGGGAACATCCCGCTCCTATGTTTCTTGTCATCATAGTTGGTCCCTTCATGAAGTGGGGGATTGATTACACTACTTGCAACCCCCCGTCAGCAAGGGGGCACCACTATATCATCATAGTTGTAGACTACTTCACTATGTGGGTTGAAGCTATGCCAACGTTTATAGATCATGGAGAGACTGCAACTATCTTTTTATTCAACTAGATCATAGCAAGGTTTGGCATCCCAAGAGAGATTGTTACTGACCATGGTAGTCACTTTCAGAACCAAATGATGACCGAATTAACATCAAATCTTGGGTTACGGAAAGAGCATTTATCATCCTACTACCCCCAAGCCAATGGGTAGGTAGAAGTTGTAAACAAAACTCTTAAGACTATGCTACAACGAACTATCAACTCATCCAAGTCAAATTGGCATGTGATGTTCTTCTCGGCATTATGGGCTTAATGAACATCTGTTAAGACTACAACCGAATTCTCACCTTTTCAACTCATTTATAGGCTGGAGGCAGTCTTTCCCATTGAATGCTAGAGCACATCTCTAAAATTGGCAGTACAATTGTTGCCAGACACTTCTCCACTTGAAGAACGGTTAGTACACCTTGAGCATCTCAATGAGTAGCTTCGTGATGTGGCCCTGGCCAACGAGGCTCACAAGCACAAGGTCACCTGTCAGTATGATAGGTCCATTCATCCTTAGATTTTCTCTGAGGGCAACCTTGTCCTGGTCTATGATGAAGATAAGGACCCCCTGGGGGAAGGAAATTTCAAACCCATGTGGTTCGGACCCTTCATCATAAAAGAGGTATTAAAAAAGGGCGCTTATCATTTGGTTGATTTTGAAGGGAATGCTTTGGCGAAGCCTAGAAATGGGCTCTACCTCAAGAAGTATTACTCATAGGCAGGTCACTATGGGTAA
>SNQJ01S0007290.1:222037-239252 GCA_010110895.2 Picea sitchensis | reverse complement strand
GTACATAGTTATGATTATTTCAAGTTAGGGTTTTTGACTAATCCAAAATTAGTCATGTGAGACTAAAGTAAAGTTTGATGAAAATGCTAGTCTCTTGTTGTTAAAGTTAAGGAAGGTTTGCAGGTATTTGATCATATACACCAGGTCTATTACAAAATTACAAATCATATTTGGATGATGAAATTGATGAGGGATTTTGGTTGACGTACATGTTGGGTACATGGTTGAGACAAGTAGTTGATGAGTTGGCACATACATGAGGTTTATAGTTGATGATGTTGGTACATCTTGATGAGTCATAGTTTATGTGTATTTGATGCATGATTGGTACATATTTGGTGCATGGTTGATGCAATCATTGATGGTACAGGTTGAGGTACAGGTTGGTGCATGGTTGATGCACTTGTTTATGGTATAGGTTGATTACAGGTTGTTTGGTATAGGTTGTTACAGGTTGGTTGGATGTATTTCAGTGGTACAGGTTGTTACAATGGTATATCTCACAATGATAGTGTGACAATGGTTCCATAATTCTACTTCTACGTCAGGGTGATTGTACGGGGCAAGGACATGTGGTTGTAGCCACCTTCCAGTTGTAGATGGAGAACATGGGGGGTTGTAGCCTCCTTCTAGTTGTAGCCAGAGAATTGGGGAGTTGGAGCTTCCCTCAGATTGTAGCCTAACAAACTAGGGGGTTGGAGCCTCCTTCCAGTTGCATCTGGAAAAAAAAGGAAGTTGGTGCTTCCAATGAATGTAATTCTTAAAGACATATAAGAAAAAGCATTCTGTGGTTTTCTCTCGCTTTGGGTTTTCACATAAAAACACTGGTGTACTGTGTATGTGCATGATTTCTCATTTGTTCATTGTTTATTTACTATCCAACTATTGGATGATAATTATACATTGATATAACACTTTCATTTTATGGATTAGATTGCTCTATTATTAATTCACCCCCCCTCTCAGTAATCCAACACAGAGTTCGGAAAACGTCTGAAATTTACAAGGAAGAATTAAAATATAACACTGTAGCTATTGTTTATTTTCCAGAAAATGTAACACTTGACATTTAGAACTTCCAATGATTCTACAATGACTCTATCCATCTAATGTACTGATACTCTCGTAAAATAAATAAATCCAGCTTATAAAAACCAGAAATCAATGAAACCTGTGTGCTGACGATGTCCTTCCAGACTTTGCACTCCTTCCTTTCCTTCGATTGCTAATCACAGAGACTTCACCGGTACCTTCCAACCAAAACTAGGGGTACTCTTCTTCCCCCTTATCCCCCTGAGCCACAAAGGGGCCAAGAACAAAGACTAGAACACAATAGCTTCCACTCTTGCCTCGCAAGGGAGAGCTTCCACTCTTTCCACAAGCCTGGAGTCCCACCTCTCACAAGTAAAAACAAAATCGATCAAAATTCGACAGAATAACAGTTCCTTCCCAGGGTCCGATGCCCTTCCCTTCTACATCCATTTCTTTATATCATTCTTCCTCATAGACATCTGTGCCTCATGCATAATTCATTAATTTTTAGAATTTTAGTTCAAGGATTATTCATCCACTACATGTGTCACATTCTCCCCAGGTTGCACAAGAAATTTCTCTTTTATTTTTGTTTAAAAGACACCTTTCCTCACATTTCCCTATGTGTTCCTAAATTTACTCTTAGTTATCTCTTATTTTACCCAATCTCCTTAATTAAAGGTTGTCTCCTAACTAGGTTTTAGTTAGGGTTGGATTAGGAGTCTTCTTAGTTAGGTTAGGGTTGGTTGACTCAAATTCTATTCTATGTACAACCCATTCTCTCAAGTTGTAATTATTTTTAAACAAGGGTTTATTTTTAATAATTTCATGCACCCTTGTGTATTTTATCAATTCTTTAGGTTATTACTTACTAATTCCTAACCATTGATTTCCTTCAAATATTTACTCATGTCACAATTTAATTAGCCCCTTTATTTAAAATTTATGGTTGGATTTAATAATTAATACTCTATTTTTTAATTAATTATTTTAATCCATCAAGGTCAAATCATTCCAGTGTTTTCTAGGCCACCTATGTTTATTGACTCAGGTTTCAATTGTGTGACGTGCCCTTCAAGATGTAACTCATGTTCCAAGGGTGCCACTTGCGTTGACTTGTTTTTGGAAGTTTTTCTAACCCCTTAGAGTCAAAAATCCATTCGCTCGACCTTGTGAGAGACTAAGGGCTTCTAAGGAATAAGGACCCCACCTTATTGCACATCCCTTAGGAATATTCTTGAGTGAATGTCTCAGTCTGTTCTCACGGCATCATGGACCACCCGACTAGGTAATCGTTAACCTACATTTCTGACCACGATGAGAATGCTAGTAGGCTGTGATAGGGATGCTGCCACCCCTCTCCCTCAATATTTGGTTTTCTATGCAAGGTCCCTTTACTCCTTATGTGAGTTGGATTAGGAAGCATCGTCAAGCCTACATCCATTGACAAAAACAGTGTCAAAATCCATATATATAAATCATACTAAAATCCATCATATGTCATATGTGCATAATAATGAAATACTCAAACAATACAATCCACTCCCTGACTCAATCCGGAGTCCAAGGAAGCCCTTTGATGCCACTGGCATCCATAACTTGTCATGTGTCTTGCACAATCAATATGACTTGTCAAAAACACATGTCAAGACACACACACAGACACACACACACACACACACACACACAAACACACATACATCAATAAATAAAGCAGCTATAACACCTCAACATCATCACATATAACCGAAAATATGAATGAAATCACAGTGTTCCATACCCGGATCACTTGCAAGCAAGTGTCCTCAAAGAATAAGTCAATAGTAGTATGCTCAGTAGAGAAGGATGTTACATCATGGTTAGAGTATTCTTGCAGACTTTGACATGATGAGCCTATGAGTGGTACCTCTCTCTTCCTTCTCAATCAATTTCATCATTTTTTGATTTGGAGAACATGTTCCTAATTGTGTATGCACCCCAGTTGCATACCATACATTACTCACACAGTTCATTCAAATTCATTTGAAAAAGGGTGAAATAATCAAAGACTTTAATTTACAATTTTTCAAGACGTTGAATCATATTCCAAAGGAGAAATGACCAAATACTCCTGTTATATTTGGTTGTTATAACAACACAATGTCCACAAATGTAAATTATGACATCAAATCCTTAGGAATAAACAAATTAGATGAAGCTATTCACAGAGCAATGGAGATAGAGGAATTTATGCTAGAAACAAATGTTGATCCTAATACCATCCTAGGAAAAGTTCATAGGTAAATGAAAACTCTTGCGATATCAAATCAAGTACCGTCTACCTCAAGGAATGTTGAAAATCGAGAAGTCGGTGGAGGAATCCTCGAGGGGGTTATCCCTAATGTAATAAATGATCCAAGCACAACTCAAGAAACAAGGAAAATAATGGAAATATCTCAAATGAACAAAACCATTCGATAGATGTAGAACAAGCTAACAAGGTTGAGAAGAGATGAAAATTTTGTCCCTACAAATCAAAATCCAAGAATTATTGTCCAGGAACAAAGAAGAAACCATGTCCCGAAGAAAAGAATAAGAAATGATGAAAAAAATGAAGAGCATAGGATAAGGGTACCTAGAGTGCCGATCCGTAATGTCGTGGCGTTGGAAGAAATTTTTGAAGAAGACAAATTTGACAATTTTGATCAAGAAGTCGATATCATTCAAGATGAAATTATTGAATCAGTATAGATAGATGAAGGTGATTCATCCTTTTAAATTTTTAATTAAAAAGAAAACCTGACATCCTTCAAGAAAATGTTGTACAAACAAGAGCACAAGTAAATAGATTCAAAATAAGAGATATTTTCTAAAAGTAAAAATAAAAGACAAAAGCGAATGCTGCAGAGACAATAAAGCAACAAACAATTACTAACCAGGAAAATAATCCACAACAGATGACCCATAATGTGATTGACGATTTGACCAATTTAAGAATTGCTTTGCCTTTCATGGAAGTGGTGAAAATTCCACAACAAAGGGAGAATATTTTAAATATTATTGACGAACCAATCACTAGAATAGAAGTGACTATCACAAATTCCAGGCAACATAAAAAAATTTGATTAGTCAATCCAAGGGGTAAAGTTCCATCATTTTACATAACTAAAGAAAATCACAATGTTGTATTACATAATTTTTTGGTTGATAGTGAAGAAACCAATAACATCATGCCCTTTTCAACCAACTTTGAGATCCGAAACTAGCCTTTCGAACCTGGAGAGGGCTCTCTCGGGAGACTCTGTCTCAACACGAGATATGGCTTTAAAACTATGACTAGATTTAACACCTTTGAAATAATGGTTTCTGGTTACATTAGCACAAGAGAGTAAGACTTTGGGCTATGGGGTCAATTCGAGAAAACGATAGAAACAAATGACTCAGTGACTGAGCTTGAGAGGATAAAGGCTAAGGGAACCATAATCTTTAGTGAAAAATTGTAATGTATGGCGAGGAGAAAACACAGGAAGTAACTCGGAGCAACACTATGGATGAATTTGGAGTTAAATTTAAGAGAAAAACGTTTTGTCTAAATGGTGCGAACAAGGGGTGCTGCGTAGCAAATCCACAGGTTCGAAATTTCACTCCGATTTAGACAGAAAAATATATGAATAAAGGAAACATGAAGTACGTATGCAAAGAAAGGGAAACAATACATCCAACTGCTACAGTTATAATCTTTTCATCAAAGCTACAATAATTTTGCATTAAGTTTTGATCGGACTCAAATTACATACAATAGTTACTGTCTATACTATTTTTTCCAACAAACCTGGCTTACATCGAAAAGATCAAATATGTAAGCGTGGGCGCCGCTTGGGCTACCCTTCTCTTCTAAATGCTATCTCTAAAAACTAGGAAACTGACTGTTTTGCATTACGAAACTCTTCGCATGACACGTTTCCAAAAATAGACAACAAATACATCTGGCTACATCATGATTGTTTGTAAGCCGCCACGAGGATTCGTTTATCGATCAGGTATTGTCGTGGGGGAGTGATGTGTAAATTCTTTACTTCGATCAGATATCTGAGTGGACAAGTGTTTGTCAGAGTCCCACTGTCTGCTGTAACGACTTTGATTTTCTGTCGCGTGCTCATTTGCTGGGGGAAATGTGTGCGACAAGTGGCTGCAGACAGTCATGGCAGTTATCAAAATGGAAAAATGTCTTAGGGCGATGAATCCTTCAAAACTGTTAATATATGCTTTCTGTTTTCATATACAGGAATGCACTAATCTAATCTTGTTTCTTCTGTTCGTTGGCAAGAACTACGCGGGCTATCTCTTCGACCGATTCACGTTATTTGGAGTGTTTTACATACCTTTATTCTGACAGCCGTTATGCTTTGCACAACTGTATGATTGTATCTTACACCTCTCTGAGATGTCTTTTGAGCCACATCACGTTCCCTTCATGGCCGTGTGCTACTGACGCTTCAATGGTCTTTGTTGCTAGCTGTTGTCTCAACTCCCTATTTTCCTGGTACAACTCAGCGATGGCTAGCTTCGTCTGCTTCAGTTGCTAATATGTTTCTTGATAATTTGTACCCGTGGAATCCATCCTCCTCATTCTTCTCCCACTTTCTCATATGGCACCTTCCAAAGGCTCTAGGTGGACAATACGCATAAGTAATTTTTCAATGAACGGTTATGCACGCAGCTCGCCTGAGATTTGGGTTTCCCCAACTTCATTATTCTTCCTTGTTCTTCCCTTTCTCTGAGGTATATACTGTTGGGGAGACATGCCTTCTACTGTCCTTCCTTCCTGTGCAGTTCCTTCCACTCCAGGTTCCGCGTGGTGTGATGTCATCGTTCCCGCCAGTAAAAGGAAAATCCCCCTTTTATCCTTGGGGATGCCTGTTGTGAGTGAGAATGAATCCCAATCATGTTGGGGCTTGGATATGGCGATTCTTCCACTTCACGCACCCTTATTTATGTTTTGAGAGGTCACCATCACGCGACTAGTATCTATCTTGTGCACAGAGGATCCGACGAATGCCTAAGATGGATAATTCGATCGACCTGGGCCTACGAGAAAACTTACAGACAGAGCATGAATCTGATTTCATGAAAAAAATGAGTGTAGAACCTCTGGGATTTATAACAGATCAGGCAGAAGGGGGAATTGTGCCAAAGAACACTGAATTCATGGCGACTAGATATTTCGAATCGAATTGCATATTTTCCATAACACATTCCCGCGTGTAAGGTACAGGTGATAAGGGATGCAGGGCATACATGATACGAACATCACATTTTTTCATTCCCTCAGCCTTTTTGATGAACAGATAATAATTACAGCACTTGCCGACGCAAATTCCATTAACTACGTGACTTGACCTAGGGTACGTAGAAACTAACTTTGACAGGACCCGACTTTTTGGGAACAACACACCCGTACCATTTACGCATGTTTCGAATCTGACATCCCTTCCCGTTTCCAAAGACCAACCAACCACTTTCTGACTTCGACCTCTTCATTGCTACATACTTGACTTCACATTTTTTGACACATGGGCCATAACTCGATTGAAAACCAACTCTAATTGAAAGAAAAATGGCAGCGCTAACAACTGGCTCCAATGGTGATGCTATCCTCCCCGCGAGGTAGAAAAGAACAGTATACCAGGTGCTTGACCATTGGGCCTTATTTTGACTCTTTGATACTGCAATATGAAAAACAAGATGCAACCTAAACCTATCGACGCAACTTCTAAATGACTCAGCATAAAACTCAGGGCCTTCACTTCGGGCTTCAATTTTTTGCTGACCTACTAACTCGACGCAAAATAAAACGACCATTTACAATGACAAATGACTTAAACAGATTTTATTTCATCAGATAATGTTTGAGGAACCTATCGTTTACAAGACCCAAACCAAGGCACCCTCCATTTGATCCTTCTAGAAAATAAGCGTTGCTCCCGCAATACACGCTGACTTTGAATGGACCCGTCCACAAGTGGTCGAACTTCCCGTGCTTTCATTTGTCTTCATTTCTCGTGTCTCATCTCAACACCAGCTCCCCTACCTGGAATTACTCCTGCTTAGAACGCTTGTCGAAGGTTCTCTTCATCCTCTCCTGGTTGAGTTGTGATCGATGGTATACTTGTTCCCTCATATGTTGTGTGTGAATTAGCTGATTTATTCTCCTCTGCGCGTCATTTGGATCGACTTCCTGTTCTTGCAGCAAATTTCTGATGGGCGGCCCCAGTGAGGTAGGGAAAATTGCATCTACGCCGTATACGATATGAAAATGTGACATTGAGATAGACTTCTTAGTGGTAACCTGATCTTCCCATAACGCATAGATAAGCTTTTGATGCCAAGCTTTCTTATTGTATTCTAGGAGTCTTTTGATGATCTTGGTTATGATTTTATTTGAGGATTTTTCTAATCTGTTTCCCTGTGAGTAGTACGTCGTAGAATGCCCCAGGGTTATATTGTAATCCTGACAAAACTTTTCCATCCTTTTGGACTTTAATGCGGCCACATTGTCTGTTATGATCTTGGCGGGGCATCCGAACCTCAACAACATGTTTGTCTCCAGAAGTTGGATGATGACTGCATCGGTAGCTTGCTTCATGGTGATCTCTTCTATCCATTTCATGAAGTATTCAATGGCTGTGAGTATCCATTTGTGCTGCACCGAGGATGGTGAATTAATTTCCCCTATGAAATCCAAACCCCACTGCATGAAAGGTGCTTCGACTGAGATTGTCTTTAGTGGCAAAGGCTGCAAATTTCTTCTCCTGTCGAAAATCTGACATTCGTGGCAGATGGAGACCTCTTTGTACACGTCTGCGAATATTGTAGGCCAATATTAACCCACCCTCAGGAATTTGTGCGCGGTGGTTTTCCAGTAGTGGTTCCCTCCACAATCACCTTGGTGAAATTCTTCTATGGCTCGCTTCACATCATTTTCTAGCAAACATCCCAACAATATTCCCCCATGATATTTCCAGTAGAGTGAGTTGTCCAGGATGCATAACTTAACCTCTTTAAGCTTTAGAAATCTGGCCTTGGTCCTAATTACAACAGGAGGGGCCTGGAGATTCTTTAACACATAGATGATGTCTACATACCATGGTGAATCGACGAACTCCTGAGACACCTACACAATCATTTCTTCTTGAGGATTTTCTGATAGATAAAAAATGAAATTGATTCCTACAGCATCACAATCCGACTGCGCCATTATTTCGTAAGGCCCCGAACCTTAATTAGTTTCATAGGATTGATCTCAAGATCATATTCGAGCATGGCCGCTATCCACTTGCCTCTTCTCCCTTCAGGGTCCGGCTGAGTAAGGATATCTTTTACTGAGTTGTTGGGCACATAAGCAATGATGTGGGAGTGCAATATGTATGTCTTGAACTCCTTCAGGGATTTCACCAAGGCATATGATTGTTTTTCCATAATGTCGTACCTTAGTGGAGCATCCTGCAATGTATTGCTGAAATAAGATATAGGCTTTTCGAATTTCTACTTGTCTTTCTACAAAAGCATGCTGACAATCGTATGCTCTGAGGAAAATGAAAACATGATGAAATATTTCACGAAGTCTGGACTCGCTAGCACAGGAGCTCTAGTCAATTCCACCTTGATATCTTCAAACGTTTTCTTGGCTTCCAGGTTCCACTTGATCTCATTCCCCTTTCTGAGCATACAAGTGATATGATTTATAATCTCTGATAGGTTCGGGATGAATCTTCTCAAGAAGTTTACTTTTCCCAGGAAGGATTGCACTTCATTTTTACTGCGCGGAGTGTCGATTTTTAGGATTCCTTCAACCCTGCTAGGGTCTATCTTAATGCCTTCTTTCGAGATAATATGCACTAACAAATTTCCTTCTTCCACTTTGAAATGTGATTTCTTTGGATTTAGCGATATGAAAAAACTTCCTACACTTCTGGAAAAATTTCATCAGGTGCTCGAGATGTTGTTCATCGAAGGCAGAGTATACCGTGATTTCATCTAGATAGATCACAATGAACTTGCCCCTCTCGTCAGAAAATTCTATGTCCATTTCCCTCTGGAAAGTGGCACCAACGTTCATCAGGCCGAAGGGCATCTTGTCATACATGAACGTTCCCCATGGATTCGTGAAGGTCATTTTTTCTCTGTCGTTTGGGTGGACCATGATTTGATAATACCCCGAAAAATCGTCCAACATGGACATCTTTTGGGACCCCACCACCTTTTGTAGGATATAGTCCATTTTAGAAAGAGGGTAGTGATCCTTGAGGGACACTTTGTTTAAATTTCAGAAGTATACACACAGTCTTATCTCACCGCTCTTCTTTCTTACAGGCACTAAATTAGCTACCCATTTCGAGAACAACAAAGAAACGATAATCTTAGCGTCGAAAAGTTTCTTTACCTCTTTTTCGATCAACGATAGTAGCAGGGTATTTATCCCTCTTAGCTTCTGTTTGAAAGGTTTTTGATCTTCTTTGAGAGGGATAACATGCTGGATCACTTTAGTGTCATACACCTTCAAATATGCATAGCTCCACGTGAAGACGTCGAGGAAATCCTTCATGAGCTTGATGTAGTCTTGCTTGACCTCTGGACTGAGTGTTTTCGATAATTTAATCATTTTCGGGTTCTCCTCAGTCCCGATGTTGTAGTCTTCCACGTCCTCTTCATTTGTAGTGATCTTGGGATTTTTAGCCATGCCATTTTTCGTCAAACAAATTTTCCAGCGACACTAACCCCTTCAGAATTACGTTATTTTTCAGTTGTATTATGTCCCTTCCTACGATCTTGTTATGGAAAGGGTCATCATTACTACAAGTATCTACGCTCCCATCTTCGGCGCAACAACATTCATCGTCAATGTTTGTATTAGCGAACTCATCGTTCATTTGGAGAAACCTCTCCACCTGTTTGTCGTCTTAAAACACCTACCAGTATTTGATATTATTGGGCACTACCAGCTTGTACTTGACTTAAATCTCATATTTTTTGTTTGGAAAGATGGGGATTTTAAAAATTGAGGCTGAGGTGGCCAACGCATCAATGATCTGATTTTACTCCTTTGGGATAGCAAATAGGTCATACTCTGAAAATTCCTCGAGGAGGTCCAACACCAAGTTTCTGTATGCTCTCAACATGGGGTGCTTTGTTTGATATATGTCTTTAACTTGGTTTATGACTAGTTCAGAGTCTCTGCGCACTGCTATCTTCTTTGCGCCTAATTCTTTCAACACCTTCAGGGCTAGAAACAGTACCTCATACTCGACCATGTTGTTTGTGCATTCGAACGTGAGCTTGTATGAGCACAACTTTGTGCCCACTTCAGGGGGGCTTACAACACCGACACCTGCTCCTTCCTTGCTAACAGTGCCATCGAAACTCATATTCCACATCCTATTTTCCACATAGTCTTTTGGGGTCGGTGCACTCTGTTGTTTCTCGCACTGTTTCCTCGTCAGCTATTATGATGGTTGTCGACTCTTCCTCTTCAAAAATTAGGTCATTGTATAATATAGAAGAACCAACCTCATTGTCAATGGAGTATATGGGGTGGTTGTTTGGCTGCGTCTTGCTTCTTACCATGTATTTCAACAACACTTCTTTGTACAGCCGCCTATCCTAGCCGTAAATAGGAATGGTGGCGTATGGCATGTCCATTTGCAGGGTCCCTTTTAACTTCAGAAACCATGACCTGGAAAACAACATGCCAAACTTAGGGGGTATGTCTGCTACAACCACGTCTATCACCATGTTTTTAGAAGGAATGTGTGCCAATGACATGACCAAGTCTTTGATGAGACCCAGGCACTTGAATTTCCTCGAGTCAAAAGAGAAAAGATCCTTGTAAGGTCTAGTGACGTCCAGACCCAATTCATCCATGATGACATTTGGCATGAGGTTGTGAGACGCACCTGAATCAAACATAGAGTTATGTAGGGTCATGTCATGAACCTTCAGACTGACGTAGAACGAAGGGACGTTCTCAGTATCTCTTGTCTCTTCAACGCGTGGACCGAACATGATAGCAGGGTGATCATCTTGGACATTCAAAGTATCAGGGGTCCCTCCCATTTTTAGCATTTTAATAATTTGCTCTCGATACTAACCCTTTCTGATAAGTTCATTGAACAACACAAAGATTTTGATTTTAGCCATTTCATGCTCAAAATTAAAAGGGGGGCAAAATTTCTCTACCTCTTTTCCACCCTCTTCTCGGCTTGCTTCCGGAGCTTTCTTTGGGGCCTCCTTCTTCGATTTTTCCTTCTCCGTCGTATCCTTGGTCGTGCTATCCAGTCTCGGTTGGCTTATGGAAGGGGTGTTTGCCATATTTTTCCTTATGGATTTTGTTTGCTGAGGTTCGGTAGATGCTTCCTTGCTCCTGAGATTATATTTCTTCTGGAACTGCATGATGGCATTCTGATAACCTTTTCTGAACTCTTCTGTTTCCCAGGACAATGAGTCATCAGTTTCCCCGATCCATGCATCATCCATTTCCATCACAAAACCGTCGTTTTTGATCATGTACCGAACATGTTAACTCTTTGTCAAAAACACCAGCGGGTTTTTGTCATCGCAACAATGCATTTGGTCCTCGAACATATGATTGAAGTCTTCATCCGCGTAGTTGTTTTGGAATGGAGGCCTTGTCTACTGGTCACCTTGATATATCTGCTCCCTCTATTCCCTTTGTTTGATCTGAGGAACTTGACCCCTCCTGAGGTTCTGATTCCTGGGCTAGGGGTCCTGCTATTCTCAGGCAACGGGTCTATTTCCCAAAAACATTTTCTCCATTATATTCTCCATGGTTCTCATCATTAAGTCAATTTTTTCTTCTATGGATCTCGACGTCGATGGATGCACGTCTCCTTGGGGCTTCTTATTGCCTCTATTGAATCTCTGTTTGATCTTCCTGGATGCCATCATATTTACCTCGACTTCGATCTCATTTCTCATTATCGCGTCTAGATTTGATGATCTTATTTCTCTCAACAACAATGCCAAATCGTTGTAGAAGGAGTCGGTGTATCGCAACTGCACCTTCATGAAACGGGCTGAGAATTCTTGCAACGTCTCTTCCGGTGCCTTCTTCATATTATTGTACTGCGTTAACAGCTGCAAGGGATTCTTCTTGTCTCCCCATCTATTGATGAAAGACGTTTTGAACGTGGCGAAGTCTCGAATGCTTGCAACTGGGAGGGATTTGAACCACTTCCTCACCTCCAATGCAAAACTTTGCGCAAACAACCTCATTTTCGCGTCTGCATAGTCTACCTCTTCTAGGTCAACAAAATAGTTGAACCAATCCAGATGCTTTTGGGATGAAACATTCCCTTCAACATAGTAGAGCTTAATCCTCTGGCTATAATTTTGGGGAAAATCATGAAGTTGGGATGGGAGAATGAGGGGGGAGAATTTGGTGGCCATGGCTCTAGGAGGGTTGGGGTTTTGAGGGATATTGTTAGACACTAGGGCTTGGAATCTCTTCTGGTCGAAAACTATCTCGTCCAAGTTGGTTTCTGACTTCGACCTGAACAGGGTTTGTTCAAAGAATGCGTCAAACTCTAGGTCATCAATGCTTTGCATGTCGTCTTTGGGTAAGGATAGGCTTCTGTCCAGGTAATAGAATAGGTCCGACACTTTCTCTCTAGTCCTGCACATAATTTTCTTAGGGTCATACACAGGCTCTGTAGGATTTGGGTCAGGATTTCCTCTGGTGTAGATTGTTTTTGGAGCCAGGGTTCCTGAATTGCATTACTTGGAGCCACTGGTATTTTTGAATATAGTCGCTAGAATAAAGGTTTCAGCTGGTATAGATTTTTGTCCCTTTGTTACCCTCAGGGGTCAAACTACAACGTTAGTCGTTCTCCCAGGGAAAATCTGTTCAATTTCATCCCCAACAATGACGTCGGAATGTTAACACTCTGTAAATCTGTTCGGATGATAAACAAACAACAAAGGTAACTGTTTCAACCAACTTTGAGATCTGAAACTAGCCTTTCGAACCTGGAGAGGGCTCTCTCGGGAGACTCTGTCTCAACGCGGGATATGGCTTTAAAACTATGACTAGATTTAACACCTTTGAAATAATGGTTTCTGGTTACATTGGCACAAGAGAGTAAGACTTTGGGCTATGGGGTCGATTTGAGAAAACGATAGAAACAAATGAATCAATGACTGAGCTTGAGAGGATAAAGGTTAAGCGAGCAACAGTCTTCAGTGAAAAATAGTAATGTATGGTGAGGAAAAAACATCAGAAGTAACTCGAAGCACCACTGTGGATGAATTCAAAGTTAAATTTAAGAGGATAAACATTTTGTCTAAATGGCACGAACAAGGGGCGCTTCGCAAAAAATACACAGGTTCAAAATTTTGTTTCGATTTAGATAGAAAAATATATGAATAAAGGAAAGAAGAAGTACGTATGCAAAGAAAGGGAAACAATACATCCAACTGCTACAATTAGAATCTTTTCATCAAAGCTACAAGACTTTTACATTAAGTTTTGATCAGACTCAAATTACATACAACAGTTACTGTCTATACTAATTTTTCCAACCAACCTGGCTTACATTGAAAAGATCAAATATATTAGCGTGGGTGCTGCTTGGGATACCCTTCTCTTCTAACTGTTATCTCTAAAAACTAGGAAACTGACTGTTCTGCATTACAAAACTCTTCGCATGCCGCCTTTCCAAAAATAGACAACAAATACATCTGGCTACAACATGATTGTTTGTAATCTGCCATGGGGATTCGTTTATCGATCAGGTATCTTCGTGGGGGAGTGATGTATCAATGCTTTCATTTGATCAGATATCTGAGTGGACAAGTGTTTTTCAGAGTCCCACTGTCTGTTGTAACGACTTTGATTTTCTGTCGCGCGCTCATTTGCTGGGGGAAATGTGTGTGGCAAGTGGCTGTAGATAGTCATGGTTGTTATCAAAATGGAAAAATGTCTTAGGGAGATGTCTCCTTCAAAAATGTCAAGATATTCTTTCTGTTTGTGTATACAGGAACACACTCAACTAATCTTGTTTCTTCTGTTCATTGGCGAGAACTGCACAAGCTATCTCTTCGACCGCTTCACATTCTCTGGAGTGTTTTGCATACCTTTCTTCCGACAGATGCTGTGCTTCACACAACTATACGATCGTATCCTGCACCTCTTTGAGCTGTATTTTGATCCACGTCACGTTCCCTTCGTGACCTTGTGTTGCTGACACTTTAATGGTCTTTGTCGCTAGCTGTTGTGTCATCTTCCTATTTTCCTGGTACAACTCGACGATGGCTAGCTTCGCCTGCTTTAGCTGCTAAGATGTTTCTTGATCATTTGTACCCGTGGCATCCATACTCCTCGTTCTGCTCCCACTTTCTCGGCTGGTACCTTCCATAGGCTCTAGGTGGACAACGTGCATAAGTAATTTTTCAGCGAACAGTCGTGCGCACAACTTGCCTAAGAATTGGGTTTCCCCAGTCTCGTTATTCTTCCTTGGTCTTCCCCTTCTCTGAGGTATCTATTGTTGGGGAGAGAAGGCTTCTACTATCCTTCCTTCCTACGCAGTTCCTTCCACTCCAGATTCTGCACGGTGTGATGTTGTCGTTCCCGCAGGTAAAAAGAAAATCCCCCTTTTATCCTTGGGGATGCATGTTGTGAGTGAGAACGAATCCCAATAATTTTGGGGCTCGGGTCTGGCGATTTTGCCACTTTTTGCACCCTTATTTATGTTTTGAGAGGTCACCATGGTGCAACCAGTATCTATCTTGTGCGCAGTGGATCTGGTGGATGCCCAAGATGGAGAATTCGATCGATCTGGGCCTATGAGAAAACTTACAGACAGAGCCTGAATCTGATTTCGCGAACAAAATGAGTGTAGAACCTCTGGGATTTATAACGGATCAAGAGGAAGGAGGAATCGTGCCAAAGAACATTGAATTCATGGTGACTAGTTGTTTCAAATCAAACTGCAGATTTTTCATAAAACATCCCCGCATGTAAGGTACAGGTGATAAGGGATGCAGGGCATACATGATACGAACGCTGCAATTTTTCATTCCCTCGGCCTTCATGATGAACTGATAATAGTTACAACACTTTCCTACATGACTTCCATTAACTACTTGAATTGACCTGGCGTACGTAGAAACTAACTTTGACAAGACCCGAATTTCTAGGAACAACACACCCATACCATTTATGCATCTTTCAACTCTGACATCCCTTCCCATTTCCAAAGGCCAACCGATCAATTACTGACTTTGACCCCTTCGTTGCTATGTACCTGAATTCACATGTTTTGACACATGGGCCATAACTCGATTGAAAACTGACTCTAATTGAAAGAAAAATGGTGGCGCTAACAGGATGTACCAAATATTATGAGACTGGGGAAAGTATTTATGCAATTGATTCAAGAAAAGTCCCAACTTACAATGAGATAAATATTTTGTGCATGGATAATTGTAGCAATGCACATCACAACAGTCTTTACCATTATAGTGGTATATTTGTGTCCAACATACATAGTTTTTTTAGGAAGAGACTGGTCTTTAATGATTGGAGGTTATATTATGAACGATGGAAGATGCATGATGCTTCCTAAAAAAAATGGAACAATGGCCATAGTTAATAGAGAAGCTAGAAAGTCAGTATCCTTCAAGAAGAAAGAAAATGAATTAATGGAGAATTATATTGATGCAGAGATCAAAATTATGTTGTTCTTAGTCCAGAACAAGTTAACCCTTATGAGAAATAAGAGGAATAATATTTTCAAGGATTTTAGAATATGTCGTTTGATGGTGCCTGCTCCAAATATGGAAGTGGAGTAGGGATTGTTTTTAAGATCCTTCAGTCAATCATATATCCACATGCCATCAAACTGGAGTTTCCTTGTACAAACAATTAAGCAAAATATGAAGCACTGATACAAGGGATGAATCTTGTATTAGAGATGAAAGTAGAGAATTTGATTGTAATTGGAGATCTTGGACCGGTCATAAATCATAATAAAAATAAATACAAGATTAGGAAAGAAAATATGAAGCATTATGAAAAAAGGGAAATTGAACTTATGGACTCTTTCAATTCATTCAATATCTCTTTCATCCCTAGAGAAAAAAATCATAAGGCTGACTCACTAGAGGTTGTTGCATCCCTTTTAATACAGATGATTTTTAGAGTCAAAATACAATCCACGTTAAAATAATTTTTAGGCCCTTGGTACCTGACAATTAAGATTACCTGCAAGTTTTTGAAAATGATGAACACGTAGATGATTTTCTTGTTGATTCAAATGATGCTTCTAAAATTACTAATGATCAAAATAACATATCTATAACAAAATACTGTATTAGTTTTGAATCTCTCTTCACGAGAGATGATAAAAAAACTTCATGATCCAAACGAAGAGATGTCTGTTAGAAAAGATAAGGAGACAAAAAAATAAACATTGGAACTCATGAATCTCCCAAATATGTAAATCTTGGTACCAACTCCACAAAGGAAGAAATCGAGAAATATACTTCCTTGTTTAAAGAAGTTTATGATCTTTTTTCTTGGACTTACAACGATCTAAAGGAATATGACACGTCCATTTTTCAAAAAATCATACCCCTTAAAGGAGCGAAGCCTATCAAGCGAAATCTAAGAACAATAAATCCCAAGATGAATCCTTTAGTAAAAATTGAATTGGATAAATTAAAGAAAGCTGGAATAATTGTTCCAATAAGACATTCATAGTGGCTCTAGAATCCAGTAATAGCCATAAAGAAGAGTGGGGAAATTCTCCTTTGTGTCGATTTTAGAGATTTAAATAGGGAAAGCATCAAAGACAATTATCCACTCCCAAATATGGAGATGTTGTTACAACAAGTTACTGGTTCAAGCTTAATGTCTATGCTTGATGGTTTTTCTAGATACAACCAGGTGTTGGTTGTTGAAGAAGAAAAACCCAAAACTACTTTTGTTGCACCTTGGGAGACTTATGCCTATGTTCGCATGTCTTTTGGGCTAAAGAATGATCGAGAAAATTTCCAAAGAGAAATGGATCATGTCTTTAAATACTTTATTGGAAATTTCATGGATGACTATCATGATGATTTGACCATTCACTCAAAGTTTAGAGAATAACATATCAAAAAATTGAGGGAAGTTTTTGAGCGTTGC
>SNQJ01S0007290.1:211571-222027 GCA_010110895.2 Picea sitchensis | reverse complement strand
CCCCTTAGGGTTTTGACTTTGTGGCCCTGCCATTGCAGCACTAGAAAGCCTAACCTTCTAGTCCTTAAATTTAAATCCTTCCAAGCCTTTAGTCTCACTCCTTGACTCCATTTACCCTAAGGCACTAGTCTAATAAATGCAACATTGAGTCTTTGGTGTTAAAACAATCTTTCAACTTTCTTAATTTGAAACCCTAACTAACCCTAACGACTTTACTAACCCTAACTAGTTAGTGACGTCATGCCTATTTTGATCTCTTGCTTAGTATAAAACGTTGTGGCATTGTCATCTAGCAATTTGGCATTGATGTGTAGATTATTTTCATTGGCTTAATTTGCAAAACGTCCACTTCCTTGCCTACCAAAACTAACCTAGAATAGGGCTGATGTCACCTTTTAGCAGGCTTGACGCAGCAACAATATATATATGAGCATATTTATTGCATTGTGATAATTTAGGGGTTGATTTTATACATTGAATGCTCTATCATTTGTATCTATTGAAGAAGTAATATTATAAGTCTTAGCTTTGATTGCAATCATTGACTTCGTCAATAATTACATTTATTTATGCTCATGTGTATTTAATATTGATAGTCATTGATATTTGAAGTACTAATCACTGCTGCACATTTTAGTTTTATTATTGCCTTGTCTCGTAAACAGGTGCCCTTTCAGTGGAATTTCTTCTCTTTGACTATCCATTTGGCAGTAATCTGTGAAGGGAAAGGTTACCTTAACCTTTGATCCTTAAACCCCTAATATTTTTCTTTCAATACCCCAGATTACTAGGGATGTCTCCCTAGGGATTAGCCACCCTGAATAGAAAGAGCTCCCCATCAAGGTGACAGTGGGTGGGGAAGCTCCTGTTACGCCAATTTGACTCCTGCACTTCAAGCTACTTAATCTGGCCCTCATGCGAAAATCATAAGACCCAAAAAATAGTGGCTACAACCATGTGCATTTCGTAAGTCCAACTCTGTCCTAAAAAAATATTGTAGTCGAGAGGCGCATCGACTACTTTAACCTTGACGCACACAGTTTTACCCTCTAACTACATGAGGAAAGAAGGAATTATATCGTGTGGTCTGAATGATCGACCATCAAAGGTCGTAAGCAACATAGGAAACATAGACAACTCAAACTCGTCAATGTCCTTCCAACATGCCAATGACATCATGCAAGTTGAGGCACCTTCATCAACCACCATACAAAAAATGTTTTGTGTCAATGATTTTGTGGTGTATTCCACTACTATTTGAAAGGAAACATGGTAAGGAAGAAGAGGTTTAAGTTCAGTTGGATCGAAAACGATCATTCCTAAGCTACTAGTTTATGTCACTCCCAAGGCGGATAGCAAATCTTTTCTTTGTGAGGGGAAACTCTGGAGAACTTCCAGAGTAGACATTGTACAAGGGGTTTGTGCCAGATCCTCCATGACGAAGTAGTTCTGAGAAGCCCTCACGTTTGGGTTATGGGAAGCCTTCTTAAATGCACCTTTAGGGATGTGATTCATTGTCTCTCCTACTGTCTTCTCAATTTGAAGAGGATTCAATGGGTTGGAGGCATCCTTTCCATTCTCAACATATTTATGTGTTTTGTAGTCACGAGTCCTAGTTGATAAATGAGCATCGGTGTTCATCATGTAAATGTTTGTAGTCGGGTTGTTAGGAGTAGGCGTGAGGGGTCCTTGACTACCCCCAGTCGCTCTCATGGATGTAGAAGCCTGAGCCATAATTTTCCCTTGTGGAAAAGGGTTTGTCAACACAACATTTTGTTGTTGTGCTAGTATCTTCTGGGCTTTCGCAAGTTGAGGGAACAAGTGAGTTAAGTGGTCATCCGTGCAAATCTTACATGGATACTTCACCTTCCTCTTCTCAGTTTTTCCATCACGAGCATTGTTAGCAACCTTTTTATCCCCTTTACCCTTCTTGTTTTTTTGTTTCTTATTTCCCCCGGTCTCTTGGTTGGCCTTGGGAGTTGTCGATTTCACATTGTGTACATCCAACGTATGGGTTGCGGGGGCAGCCGAACTAGGATTCTGGTTGGTCATAGTTTGTTGAATCAATATTTTTTGTAACTGATTCGACAACAGATCTGTGGACTTTCTTTGTGTTGAGAACACTATGCCATCATCATGGGGCCCAAACTTTTGTTTGGCCTTATCAAGAGTTGAATGTGGCACATCGGGTAATATCTCGTAAAGCATGCCAAACTAGGAGCAAATCAGTTCTAGTAGTTGGGCTCTCATAATAGCCTCTTCCTCAGAAAACACCCCGGACGTTGCTACATCTTTGGACACAAAAGGAACCAAATACTTCAAGAACCACTCAAGCAAGAAATCAGGAGGGACATTGACCTTAATCAATCTCTTTCTTCGCCGCCACTCTCGGATATGATCTAAGATATGGTCAGCCTTAGTCTACTTGAAGTATAGTTTCCAATTCTGCTAGCGGGGAAAATCCCCCTATTACTACACCAGGTCAAAGTACAAGCAGAGCTATGATCTCTCTTAAAAGACAACCTAATTCCTAAACTACCCCAAACACTCTAAATAGATGAACAGAAAGAGATAGGAAAGTAGGTAAAAAGTAGTACCTTTGGTCCAACGTTCGATGTAGACCACTTCTAGCTTTGTAGCTCCCAAGTTGCAGGTCTCCTCCCAAAGATGACCTGCAAGAACACTTAGGCAAACAATTCTACAAATATTCTATCTCTACTCATCAATTAGGGTTATATATAAAACATTATGCATAAATCAAATGAAAAACATAAAGATATCATTTGGGACAGGAAAAATATTATTTTATTCAAATCCAAAGATCGAAAATTACAACTTTTGTAGGTCGACGCTCCGCGAACCTAGTCTGGGATCCTCTTATTATTGATCCAAGTGCACTATCCCAATTATTTCTCTCACAATCATCTAATCACTTCAGGGGAAGGGAAGGGATTGTATAAGAGAAAAGGCTAGAGAGGGAATGTTGAGGAAAAAACTTATAAGGGGTTGCAAATACTTGGGCAAGGAGGGAAAAGGGATTTGGGCAGAGTTTCATTGTTCTAATGCTTGATGGGGAAATGGAACCCCAAGACCTCCTTTTATATGACAAAGGATAGTTATTCGATTTGGGGATGGGCTACGACGGGTGAATTGGTTGGAAAACCCTCAATAGCCCGTAAACTCCACCGAATTCCTTGCAACTTTTTATTTTTTGCAACTTTTGGAGGTAAACGCGGGTTGTTTAGTATGCAGATAACATATGTACATGATTTTTCTAGAATGTATCAAGCGTATGTACATGGGAAGTAGTGTAGCATGGCGCCTACATGCTCCAAAAAATAGATTTTTAAAGACAGATTCTCAGTAGTAATTTCGCAAATTATGCAAGTAGAAAGGCCAATGCCATGTATGCATAGGTAGAGAATTTTAGGGCTATAACAACTGTTTTTTCCTATATTTTTCTTCTCTGTACATTTATATGGATTGTGTCCTTCTACTACACATCTATAGAAAGTGATCTCATACTTACCTTTACCTCTTCCAAATCCTATGCCTCTCCCAACGCCACTTCCTCCTCTTTTATTTTGGCTTTTGGTTGCTTCATCTTCTTTCTCGTTGCCTCTTGCAACACTCATCCTTCCCTTTCCTCTAGGACCTTGTTGATGTTTATATTAGTTAATATCCAAACATGAACCTCATGAGGATAAAATGTCCCCTTGTTTTTTTATAGAGGTGGTACTCCTTTGTATGTTCTGAAATATATATCTTGATACTTGAAATATCAAAGTAGGAGATACTTAAAACAAACCCCAATATTTATCACTCAAAAAAATACAAAATACTTCTTATTGAAAAATTGTATATTCACAAAGAAAATTCATGAGAAGAGGATCGGGAACCTTTCAAAGACTAATACAATACACACAGAATATTGTACAAAAATAAAATAGCCATTATATGAAAAATAATATAATTCTTACATCCATCATAGTATTATACATTTTGATCACATTCATAACAAGGAAAGACACAAGTCCGCAATTCAGATAAATTTAAAAGAGAATTTAATTCAAAATAAGAGAGAATATTATAGGTCCAGTCCAAACATCCCATGCTTAGTAACTTATAGTTTGAGAAATCATTGAAATTACACCCCAAAGTAGTTCTCTTGGGAGTTCAAAAATAGTGATCCTTATAGTCTATTTTTCAGTAAATAAAAGGATAGAATTAATCCAAATGGAATGGGATGTGGCTCCCATGGACCATAAAAATAAAGTAGAATGACATTGAACCTAAAAAGAAGAAAGGATATGATCATAAATTGGTTATGTTTTTCAAGAACGAAAAGACACAACTAGATTATTATTGAACGAGAAGGAAAAATAATAGAGAAATTATGAAATATGTGATCAGTTTACTCACTGTGATGGATTTCTCTCCTTCTCTTTCTGCTAGTCGATGTTCCTTTTGTATTCTCCTTTGTTGGGATTCTTTGATCGGTTGTAACTATCTCTTCTTAATTTGTTTTTTTTATTTTGATTAAATATTTCTTTAACCAATTTTCAATATAATTCCCCATTGGTGTGATAGTTACTTCTTGCCTTACTCTTATTTCAAATAATGAATCTTCCATCCCTCGTTAGTCAATTGAAATTTGATGTAATGTATCTTCTATATCTTCATTCTTGTTTACATAATTGACCAACCATATTTCTACTTCAAACTCTGAATACTATGTTAAACTATTGAATCTCTCAATCGATGCATATTTCAATGATTCCAATTTCTCTTCAAACTCCTCCTTAGACATAAATATGGAATTTAAAATTATCTTTGGTTCATAAACTTCTCTGAATGTTCTCGCTAGATCCAATTCAATTAACTTTAGATAACACTATTTCCTCTTGAAACTCGTAGTGACAAGATCAGCCAATATTTCTTTTAGAGAATTTATTCTTTTAATCCAACATGCTTTTAATTGTTTTATGTGGACCAGGGAGGGTATGTCTTCTTATTTTATTTTAATATCACTCGTACTTGAAACTTTAATAAAAAAGGTACCAATTTCCCTTTATAAAACTCCTCGTCATTTTCCAAATCATCTTGAAGGAACTGTTTCAAATTCATCATTTTGTATGCCAAGGAAATGAAACTATTCACTAGTTCCCATGTCTCAAGAATTAGAGACATTCTCTTATTAATATTTTCTCCAACATATCTTCTTACTACAACAAGTAAGCTTAATGTCCCTCTTGAGTTTGAGATAGAATATGGAATTCCATCAAGAGTCTTACATGGCTACATCGTAGCAATTGGGATAACAAATATGGGTGGGAGCATTAGGGAAATCTCCAATTATCTAATCCTATTCTTGAGAGTATAATTTTCACTCTCCATCTCTCTAACTGAAATATTTAGGGAATATACTGTGGCTTCTTGAATTTTCACAACTCTTGATGGTGGGACCCCATTTAGGTCAAGTGTTGAGCTTTCCTTTCCTTGAAATTTTTGGTTTCTTGCATTAATATTTTCATAAACTAATTTCTTTGAACATTTATCATATAGAGCACCATGCAAACTCATGTATTCTTATTCAAATATAATTGGTTCTTGTGTGATCGGTTCTATCACAACTTCTCTAATTTCTTGCAGTCGGTGTTCCTCGTCAGGGAATTCTATGTCCTCAATATTTGCATCAAGGTTCATGTCTTCAAGAGAAATTTTATATGCAGGTTCAACCTCATTTGTTCCTTCTTGATTTGTCTACCTTTTTCTTTTACTGGTTACTGGAAGTTTATGGGGTCTTTCAAGACTTCCCTTAGGAGGGTTATGGTCACCTCCATCATCAGAATTGTCTATTGAATATTTATTTTTCTCTTGAGTTGTAGGTTGAGTTATTTGTTTTTGTGGGCCATTTTTTTGTGAAACATTAGGAGATTGTGTACTCATTTCATTTGCAACTTTTACATGTTGTCAATGTTGTACAGTGGTGCTAACCATAGTTTCAATATCTTCTTGATTTCTTTCAATAGGAATTGTCTGAAGACTCTGGATATCCCCTTCCTCCTCTCCAAATGAAAATGTATTTGTAGATGAAACACTGTAACCCATAGAAATCATATGAATCATGAGTATTTTATTAGGTTCGAATGCTTTGAATTAATCTTCTATCTTTAAATTGAATTGGTTGAATTGAACTGAAAATTAATCAATGTTTGTAATACTTTTCAATAATATTTCTCCAATCCTCCAAGGAAAAGGGATAAATTGCCTTTTCCTTTTCTCAAGGAAGAAATGAGCCTGAAACATATACTGTGTGTACACTTATTCTACAGATATTGTATCTGATACATAATATGGAAGGTATGAAGGTATTTCTTTGGAACAATAAAACCTGATGACGCTAAAATGTTCCATTTATTCAAAACTTCCTCTTTTATCTAGAAATTTTGTTGCTTCTAAAGACAATCTTAAAGTACTTGGTCTAAAAATGAGCTTCTTAAAAGAAGAAACAAATGAATTATGCACTTCCTAAAAATGGCACATGGCCTTTTGTCTCCATAAGGTAGGGTACCATGTCTGAACTAGGTCAAATTTGCAGTTAATGTGTTTAGCTAAGTGCAGCCCTTTAAAAACATGACAATACGTGATAGCAAAGATTAAATATGAGGACATATAAAATTTCTTACTCTTTCTAAAATTTTCCAGTTGAAAATATAGTTCACCGGAAATAATATTTTCCCAATCAAAAACTACTTTTTCATGAATGGAGAAATGTAGATTGTATAGAGCCAGACGAGGAATAGTAGCAGAAGATTCTTGTCCAACCACCCTGGAGAACAACCATGCCATTTATCGATATGGTTTTCTTAGAAAATTAACCTGGATAGTTGATAAGTCTTCTGGCATCATGGTCGTATCTTCCAGATACATTTGCAAGAGCTCAAATCCACTATTTCTCGCCTTCAAGAATTATTTAGCTTCATCCCCCTTGAAGGTAACCATTGGATTTGGAAGTCTAATCATTCTTTTAAAGACAGAAAGAATTAAAGAAACAACAGATTCCCCTTTAAGATGAATTATTCGTTGGTTCTTATCAAACTTATCTATACACTAGGAAATCAGTGATTTGCAGTCGAATACCTCTGGGACACAACCTACTTATTAATATTTTTTTCAAGAAGTGGCAATCTCGAACAATATCTATAGGCTCTTGACCATTGGAATTTTTGGTCTTCTCATCCAAATGAGTTTATGGCATCCCCGCATAACTTCTCTCTCCTTCTCGTTGTCATGCTAAATGAAGTTGGTGAACTATTATACAGTTCCTTTTTTCAAAACATTTTTATCAAGGTAATCCCATTTATTATACAATACTACAGAGCCTTTAGTTCAAAGAGTTGTTCATATGAACTAATCTTGGAATTAATGGAGAATATTTTCAAGAATGTCGCCTTTAATTACGACCTTTTACACTTAACCATTTGTTATCTCTATGACATTCTCATTAAATGTTCATTGGAGAATGTGACAAGATGAGATGAGGATTTACTGTGGGGTGGAGTAGGATCATAGGTATGTGAAGAAAAGATGGAATGATAGTGAACCCATGGACCTGCGTTGAAAACTCAAAATAGTGACTAGGTATGATAATTCAATCAGGATCGGGGGTATGTGAAACAAACAATGATATCAATGTGAACTCGTGGACCCACACTAGAGTTTCAATATTTTGACCAAGTACAAAAGTGAATCGGTCAAACTTTAGGGTCACAGTGATAGTGAGTGAATTAAAGAACTCCTTTAGACCCACTATGAAGCATTTCAAGAAAAAATCTAAGTATAGGTATGACATGAGGGAGGCAGAACAAGAGGGTGAATTTTGGAGATCATGGAGTTTTTGATCTAAAGAAAATAATACTTGCAACAAAGTGAAAAATTTTCTAAGTATGGAAACAAATATACAAGAAAGACTTTACAAGGACTTAGCACATTTAAGGATAAAAAATTGTCCCTGATTGTGGGACAGTAACCCCCTATGGGTTACCGAGAATCCATAATATCAATCATTGGGAAATAGAGTTAGTAAGACAAAAAAAAACTTTAAAAGATATGTATAGGAAAAGAAAACTATGTACAAATGGGAGCAAGATTGATCAAGAGAAAAAACTTTTAAGATGTTTCCCTTTTACTGGAAACATCTAGACCATTTCCTTCATATCTTTGAGCAAATAAGAGTTGTATCCCAAGAATTTTTTGATAATACAGGGGTTGATCCATAGTTCTTCAAATTCCGTATGTAGAGATGGTTTTTCCTTGGCTTCATTCCACAACAATACCAATCGTCATTTCTGAAAATATTTTGTCGATGTGCCTTGATCAAAATGTTTCTTTATGGGATGTTGTCTTTGAATCATTCTCCTCAATGCCTTGTTTCGATGTTCTTCCAATTGCATCAATTGATTGTATCTTCTTTGTAGAGGAGAAACTTCTTATAAATATTCAATGTTGACAGCATATGTCAGAGCATTCAACTCCACATGAATGGGATTTTTTGCTTATTTTCCATATACCAATGTGTATGGTGGTAATCTCATGCTATCCTTTGGTGTAAGTTTGTTTCCCCACAATGCATTAATAAACCTCAGATGCTAATTTATCTGGTTCATATTGATTGTCTTATTAAGAATATGGATCAATGTCTTATTTGTTGACTCATCCAAGACATTCCCTTGGGGATAATAATTTGATGATTGACCCATGATAATTCCATGTTCACCACAAAATTTAGTGAACATTGATCCTATGAATATTGATCCATTGTCATTCATGAATTTCTCTGGGACTCTGAATCTTGAGAAAATGTTATCTTTGAGGAAGGTTATGAGTTCTTTAGAATCAACCTTTCTCAAAGATACTACCTCTTACCACTTTGTGAAATAATAAGTTGTTGTGAGAATATATGAGTGGCCTTTGTTGGAATTTGTATTTATTGGCCTAATTATATATAATCCCCATTGTGTGAATGGTTATTCTATCGTTATAGGTTGCAATGGCATTGTTGTTTTCTTCATTTTTCCTTAAATAATTTGGCAAGAGACGTATTTTCTTATCATTGAATGTGAATCTTTAAAAATTGTGGGCCCATGGTATCCAACTCTCATATTTTTGTGTGTAGTTGTTGTAGGTCTGTGTCTCAACTGGATCAAACAGATCGTGTTCTCTCTCCTATGTCTACTTCGACAGTGTCAGGGTTTCATGCAGCCTCTCGCCATGGGTTTGTGGGTGGATCCATATCTTTAGCTGCATTTTTTATTGAAGGTCTCGAGTCTTGATACGGTTTCCTTATTGTGATCTTGATCCGGCCTCTTGTCTACTAAGGTCCCGGTCTTCTTTGGTTGAGTCGGCCAGTGAGTGGTTCCTCTCTTCAGATCTGGGTTTTCTTGGTCTATCTCATCAAATTTGATTCTTGGATTTTTTTTGTCATTTGCGGGTCTATGGTCCTCTTTCTTTCCATCCTCTAATGTGCATGGAGGTGTTTACTTGAAAATTTCTGAGGGTTTGGCACTCACCAATCCATCCATGTTGGTTTGTTCAGGGCTTGATGCAATGTTAGGGCCTTCTCAGTGGTCTTGGTGTCCAGGATATCCTGTGTCCCCTTCTAGACTGTGATGTGGAGTGGTGTTATGGTTTTCTGCTTCTTATGGTGGGGTCTGCTTCAGAGCTTTGAGGTCCAACTCATGGGCATGCAGTGCTAATTTTTGTCGCTGGGGTCAGCGCTTTGAGGTCTGTCTTGGGCATGCAGATTCTGGTTTTCCATCTCTGTGGTTGTAGTCTTTCTTGTGGTACCTTTGGATCATGTTCTTGAAGGGGTTTTTTTTCCACTCTGGCCTAGTCCGTTCGAGTTCTCTTCAATCTACATTTTTGTTGTGTTATTGGTTGTTCTTTCTTGAGGCCTCTTGTCTTTTTCTGCCTTCTTTTGGGTTCATTCCCAACTCCTTATTTGGTACATCCTTCGTGGTTTTTTACTCTGGGCCATTTCTGGCTACTAAATCTTCTCTCAGTTTTTCCCATGTGTTGGGCATGTGCTTTCAGCACCTACATAATGTAATTTGGTTCTCTACGGATGAAAAGAATTACGCTTTTCCAAGGGAAAAAAAACAATAGTTTCTTCTGAAGAAAATGAATATATTATGAAATCTTGATCAAAATTTGGGCTTACAAGCATTGGAGCAGTAGTTATTGCATGTTTTATTCTGGTAAATGTTACTTGAGTTTCCCGAATCCATTCAAACTTCTGGTCTTTTTTCAACGATAGATTAATGTTCTTTACAATGCTTGCATAATATGGTAGAAATCTCCATACAAAGTTTATCTTTCCAAAGAAAGATTGGACTCTTTTTTTAGATGTTGGGGGATTCAAATCACTAATTGCCTTAATATATATATATATATA
>SNQJ01S0007290.1:190687-201560 GCA_010110895.2 Picea sitchensis | reverse complement strand
TTTTATCCCCTTTACCCTTCTTGTTTTTTTTGTTTCTTATTTCCCTTGGTCTATTGGTTGGCCTTGGGAGTTGTCGATTTCACACTGTGTACATCCAACGTCTGGGTTGCGGGGGCAGCCAAACTAGGATTCTGGTTGGCCATAGTTTGTTGAATCAATAATTTTTGTAACTGATTCGACAACAGATATGTGGACTTTCTTTGTGTTGAGAACACTATGCCATCATCATGGGGCCCAGACTTTTGTTAGGCCTTATCGAGAGTTGAATGTGGCACATTGGGTAATATCTCGTAAATCATGCCAGACTAGGAGTAAATCAGTTCTAGTAGTTGGGCTCTCATAATAGCCTCTTCCTCAGAAAACACCCCGGACGTTGCTACATATTTGGACACAAAAGGAACCGAATACTTCAAGAACCACTCAAGCAAGAAATCATGAGGGACCTTGACCTTAATCAATCTCTTTCTTCGTTGCCACTCTCGGATATGATCTGAGATATGGTCATCCTTAGTCTACTCGAAGTATAGTTTCCAATTCTGCTAGCGGGGAAAATCCCCTTATTACTATACCAGGTCAAAGTACAAGAAGAGCTATGATCTCCCTTAAAATACAACCTAATTCCTAAACTACCCCAAACACTCTAAATAGATGAACATAAAGAGATAGGAAAGTAGGTAAAAAGTAGTACCTTTGGTCCAACGTTTGATGTAGACCACTTCTAGCTTTGTAGCTCCCAAGTTGCAGGTCTCCTCCCAAAGATGACTTGCAAGAACACTTAGGCAAACAATGCTACAAATATTCTATCTCTACTCATCAATTAGGGTTATATATAAAACATTATGCATAAATCAAATGAAAAACATAAAGATATCATTTGGGACAGGAAAAATATTATTTTATTCAAATCCAAAGATTGAAAATTACAACCTTTGTAGGTCGATGCTCCGCGAACCTAGTCTAGGATCCTCTTAATGTTGCTCCAAGTGTACTATCCCAATGATTTCTCTCACAATCATCTGATCACTTTAGGGGAAGGGAAGGGATTGTATAGGAGAAAAGGCTAGAGGGGGAATGTTGAGGAAACAACTTATAAGGGGTTGCAAATACTTGGGCAAGGAGGGAAAAGGGATTTGGGCAGAGTTTCATTGTTCTAATGCTTGATGGGGAAATGGAACCCCAAGACCTCCTTTTATATGACAAAGGATAGTTATTCGATTTGGGGATGGGCTACGACGGGTGAATTGGTTGGAAAACCCTCAATAGCCCGTAAACTCCACCGAATTCCTTGCAACTTTTTATTTTTTGCAACTTTTGGAGGTAAACGCGGGTTGTTTAGTATGCAGATAACATATGTACATGATTTTTCTAGAATGTATCAAGCGTATGTACATGGGAAGTAGTGTAGCATGGCGCCTACATGCTCCAAAAAATAGATTTTTAAAGACAGATTCTCAGTAGTAATTTCGCAAATTATGCAAGTAGAAAGGCCAATGCCATGTATGCATAGGTAGAGAATTTTAGGGCTATAACAACTGTTTTTTCCTATATTTTTCTTCTCTGTACATTTATATGGATTGTGTCCTTATACTACACATCTATAGAAAGTGATCTCATACTTACCTTTACCTCTTCCAAATCCTATGCCTCTCCCAACGCCACTTCCTCCTCTTTTATTTTGGATTTTGGTTGCTTCATCTTCTTTCTCGTTGCCTCTTGCAACACTCATCCTTCCCTTTCCTCTAGGACCTTGTTGATGTTTAGATTGGTTAATATCCAAACATGAACCTCATGAGGATAAAATGTCCCCTTGTACTTTTATAGAGGTGGTACTCCTTTGTATGTTCTGAAAAATATATCTTGATACTTGAAATATCAAAGTAGGGGATACTTAAAAGAAACCCCAATATTTATCACTCAAAAAAATACAAAATACTTCTTATTGAAAAATTATATATTCACAAAGAAAATTCATGAGAAGAGGATCGGGAACCTTTCAAAGACTAATACAATACACACAGAATATTGTACAAAAATAAAATAGCAATTATATGAAAAATAATATAATTCTTACATCCAACACAGTATTATACATTTTGATCACATTCATAAGAAGGAAAGACACAAGTTTGCAATTCAGATAAATTTAAAAGAGAATTTAATTCAAAATAAAAGAGAATATTATAGGTCCAGTCCAAACATCCCATGCTTAGTAACTTATAGTTTGAGAAATCATTGAAATTACACCCCAAAGTAGTTCTCTTGGGAGTTCAAAAATAGTGATCCTTATAGTCTATTTTTCAGTAAATAAAAGGATAGAATTAATCCAAATGGAATGGGCTGTGGCTCCCATGGACCATAAAAATAAAGTGGAACGATGTTGAACCTAAAAAGAAGAAAGGAGATTATCATAAATTGGTTATGTTTTTCAAGAACGAAAAGACACAACTAGATTATTATTGAACGAGAAGGAAAAATAATAGAGAAATTATGAAATACGTGATCAGTTTACTCACTGTGATGGATTTCTCTCCTTCTCTTTCTGCTAGCGAATGTTCCTTTTGTATTCTCCTTTGTTGGGATTCTTTGATCGGTTGTAACTATCTCTTCTTAATTTGTTTTTGTTATTTTGATTAAATATTTCTTTAACCAATTTTCAATATAATTCCCCATTGGTGTGACAGTTACTTCTTGCCTTACTCTTATTTCAAATAATGAATCTTCCATCCCTCGGTAGTCAATTGAAATTTGATGTAATGTATCTTCTATATATTCATTCTTGTTTACATAATTGACCAACCATATTTCTACTTCAAACTCTGAATACTATGTTAAACTATTGAATCTCTCAATCGATGCATATTTCAATGATTCGAATTTCTCTTCAAACTCCTCCTTAGACATAAATATGGAATTTAAAATTATCTTTGGTTCATAAACTTCTCTGGTTGTTCCCACTAGATCCAATTCAATTAACTTTAGATAACACTCTTCCCTCTTGAAACTCGTAGTGACAAGATTAGCCAATATTTCTTTTAGAGAATTTATTCTTTTAATCCAACATGCTTTTAATTGTTTTATGTGGACCAGGGAGGGTATGTCTTCTTCTTTTATTTTAATATCACTCATACTTGAAACTTTAATAACAAAGGTACTCATTTCCCTTTATAAAACTCCTCGTCATTTTCCAAATCATCTTGAAGGAACTGTTTCAAATTCATCATTTTTTATGCTAAGGAAATGAAACTATTCACTAGTTCCCATGTCTCAAGAATTAGAGACATTATCTTATTAATATTTTCTCCAACATATCTTCTGACTACAACAAGTAAGCTTAATGCCCCTCTTGAGTTTGAGATAGAATGTGGAATTCCATCAAGAGTCTTACATGGCTACATCGTAGCAATTGGGATAACAAATATGGGTGGGGACATTAGGGAAATATCCAATTATCTAATCCTATTCTTGAGAGTATAATTTTCACTCTCCATCTCTCTAACTGAAATCTTTAGGGAATCTCCTGTGGCTTCCTGAATTTTCACAACTCTTGATGGTGGGACCCCATTTAGGTCAAGTGTTGAGCTTTCCTTTCCTTGAAATTTTTGGTTTCTTGCATTAATATTTTAAGAAACTAATTTCTTTGAACTTTTATCAAATAGAGCACCATGCAAAGTCATGGATTCTTATTCAAATATAATTGGTTCTTGTGTGATCGGTTCTATCACAAATTCTCTAATTTCTTGCAGTCTGTGTTCCTCATCAGGGAATTCTATGTCCTCAATATTTGCATCAAGGTTCATGTCTTCAAGAGAAATTTTATATGCAGGTTCAACCTCATTTGTTCCTTCTTGATTTGTCTGCCTTTTTCTTTTACTAGTAACTGGAAGTTTATGGGGTCTTTCAAGACTTCCCTTAGGAGGGTTATGGTCACCTCCATCATCAGAATTGTCTATTGAATATTTCTTTTTCTCTTGAGTTGTAGGTTGAGTTATTTGTTTTTGTGGGCCATTTTTTTGTGAAACATTAGGAGACCGTGTACTAATTTCATTTGCAACTTTTACATGTTGTCAATGTTGTTCAGTGGTGCTAACCATAGTTTCAATATCATCTTGATTTCTTTCAATAGGAATTGTCTGAAGACTCTGGATATCCCCTTCCTCCTCTCCAAATAAAAATGTATTTGTAGATGAAACACTATAGCCCATAGAAATCAGATGAATCATGAGTATTTTATTAGGTTCGAACGTTTTGAATTCATCTTCTAGATTTAAATTGAATTGGTCAAATTGAACTGAAAATTCATCAATGTTTGTAATACTTTTCAATAATATTTCTCCAATCCTCCAAGGAAAAGGGATAAATTGCCTTTTCCTTTTCTCAAGGAAGAAATGAGCCTGAAACATATATTGTGTGTACACTTATTCTACAGATATTGTATCTGATACATAATATGGAAGATATGAAGGTATTTCTTTGGAACAATAAAACCTGATGACGCTAAAATGTTCCATTTCTTCAAAACTTCCTCTTTTATCTAGAAATTGTGTTTCTTCTAAAGACAATCTTAAAGTACTTGGTCCAAAAATGAGCTTCTTAAAAGAAGAAACAAATGAATTATGCACTTCCTAAAAATGGTACATGGCCTTTTGTCTCCATAAGGCAGGGTACCATGTCTGAACTAGGTCAAATTTGCAGTTAATGTGTTTAGCTAAGTGCAGCCCTTTAAAAACATGACAATATGTGATAGCAAAGATTAAATATGAGGACATATAAAATTTCTTACTCTTTCTACAATTTTCCAATTGAAAAGATAGTTCACTGGAAATAATATTTTCCCAATCAAAAACTACTTTTTCATTAATGGAGAAATGTAGGTTGTATAGAGCCAGACGAGGAATAGTAGCAAAAGATTCTTGTCCAACCACCCTGGAGAACAACCATGCCATTTATAGGTATGGTTTTCTTAGAAAATTAACCTGGATAGTTGATAAGTCTTCTGGCATCATGGTCGTATCTTCCAGATACATTTGCAAGAGCTCAAATCCACTATTTCTCGCCTTCAAGAATTATTTAGCTTCATCCCCATTGAAGGTAATCATTGGATTTGGAAGTCTAATCATTCTTTTAAAGACAGAAAGAATTAAAGAAACAACAGATTCCCCTTTAAGCTGAATTATTCGTTAGTTCTTATCAAACTTATCTATACACTAGGAAATCAGTTATTTGCAGTCGAATACCTCTGGGACACAACCTACTGATTAATATTTTTTTCAGGAAGTGGCAATCTCAAACAATATCTATAGGCTCTTGACCATTGGAATTTTTGGTCTTCTCATCCAAATGAGTTTATGGCATCCCCGCATAACTTCTCTCTCCTTCTGGTTGTCATGCTAAATGAAGTTGGTGAACTATTATACAGTTCCTTTTTTCAAAACATTTTTATCAAGGTAATCCCATTTATTATACAATACTACGGAGCCTTTGGTTCAAAGAGTTGTTAATATGAACTAATCTTGGAATTAATGGATATTCTCAAGAATGTCGTCATTAATTACGACCTTTTACACTTAACCATTTGTTATCTCTATGAGATTCTCATTAAATGTTCATTGGAGAATGTGACAAAATGAGATGAGGATTTACTGTGGGGTGGAGTAGGATCATAGGTATGTTAAGAAAATATGGAATGATAGTGAACGCATGGACCTACGTCGAAAACTCAAAATAGTGACTAGGTATGATAACTCAATCAGGATTGGGGGTATGTGAAACAAACAATGATATCAATGTGAACCCATGGACCCACACTAGAGTTTCAATATTTTGACCAAGTACAAAAGTGAATCAGTCAAACTTTAGGGTCATAGTGATAGTGAGTGAATTAAAGAACTCCTTTAGACCCACTATGAAGCATTTCAAGAAAAAATCTAAGTATAGGTACAACATGAGGGAGGCAGAACAAGAGGGTGAATTTTGGAGATCATTGAGTTTTTTATCTAAAGAAAATAATACTTGCAACAAAGTAAAAAAAATTCTAAGTATGGAAATGAATATACAAGAAAGACTTTACAAGGACTTAACACATTTAAGGATAAAACATTGTCCCTGACTGTGGGACAGTAACCCCCTATGGGTTACTGAGAATCCATAATATCAATCATTAGGAAATAGAGTTAGTAAGACAAAAAAAAACTTTAAAAGATATGTACAGGAAAAGAAAACTATGTACAAATGGGAGCAAGATTGATCAAGAGAAAAAACTTTTAAGATGTTTCCCTTTTACTGGAAACATCTAGACCATTTCCTTCATATCTTTGAGCAAATCAGAGTTGTATCCCAAGAATTTTTCGATCATATAGGGGTTGATCCATAGTTCTTCAAATTCCATATGTAGAGATGGTTTTTCCTTGGCTTCATTCCACAACAATACCAATTGTCATTTCTGAAAATATTTTGTTGATGTGCCTTGATCAAAATGTTTCTTTATGGGATGTTGTCTTTGAATCATTCTCATCAATGCCTTGTTTCAATGTTCTTCCAATTGCATCAGTTGATTGTATCTTCTTTGTAGAGGAGAAACTTCTTATAAATATTCAATGTTGACAGCATATGTCAGAGCATTCAACTCCACATGAATGGGATTTTTCGCTTATTTTCCATATACCAATGTGTATGGTGGTAATCTCATGCTATCCTTTGGTGTAAGTTTGTTTTCCCACAATGCATCAATAAACCTCAAATGCTAATTTCTCTGGTTCATATTGATTGTCTTGTTAATAATATGGATCAATGTCTTATTTGTTGACTCATCCAAGGCATTCCCTTGGGGATAATAATTTGATGATTGACCCATGATAATTCCATGTTCACCACAAAATTTAGTGAACATTGATCCTATGAATATTGATCCATTGTCATTCATGAATTTCTCTGGGACTCTGAATCTTGACAAAATGTTATCTTTGAGAAAGGTTATGAGTTCTTTAGAATCAACCTTTCTCAAAGATACTACCTCTTACCACTTTGTGAAATAATAAGTTGTTGTGAGAATATATGAGTGGCCTTTGCTGGAATTTGTATTTATTGGCCTAACTATATATAATCCCCATTGTGTGAATGGTTATTCTATCATTATAGGTTGCAATGGCATTGCTGTTTTCTTCATTTTTCCTAAAAAAAAAATTGGCAAGAGACGTATTTTTTGATCATTGAATATGAATCTTTAAAAATTGTGGGCCCATAGTATCCAACTCTCATATTTTTGTGTGTAGTTGTTGTAGGTCTATGTCTCAACTGGATCGAATAGATCGTGTTCTCTCTCCTATGTCTTCTTCGACAATGTCGGGGTTTCGTGCAACCTCTCGTCACGGGTTTGTGGGTGGATCCATATATTTAGCTGCATTTTTTATTGAAGGTCTCGAGTCTTGCTACGGTTTCCTTATTGTGATCTTGATCCAGCCTCTTATCTGCTGAGGTCTCGGTCCTCTTTGGTTGAGTCGGCCGGTGAGTGGTTCCTCTCTTCAGATCTGGGTTTTCTTGGTCTATCTCATCAAATTTGATTCTTGGATTTTTTTTGTCATCTGCGGGTCCATGGTCCTCGTTCTTTCCATCCTCTAGTGTGTAGTACAGACAAATACAAGAAAATGGACGAAGAAAGAATTGAAATAACAGAAAAAAATATTTAAACCAAACAAATTAATTAAAATCAATGCCATACAGGGAGGCAGGCCCATGAAATTTAGGAAAATGGCAATGCCAGAAAAGAAATCAATCCAAAGTCGGTCTGAATAAAGTAGAAATTAGGAAAATGGAATCATCGATCAAACCCTGCAGCTTCTTGCTGGCTGAAGGAGCGGGTGCTTTTACTTTCTAAGAAATTGAACCATATATCAAAAAATAACCCATCGATCTAAATAATAAAAGAAGTTAGGAAGATGGAACCCGGTTGATCCAACGCTGTAGCTTTTATCACAATCTCAATGATGACCGTTGGGAGGATGTAGCCGGTGCTAAAACACCTCACTCCCTGGTGGTTTTAGCTAGAGTTTCCGGTAACTATTTCGGCGTCAAATTCGACGGAAATTCGAAATTGCAATTCAATCCATTTTTTGATGCCAGAAATTGAATGTTGCGTTGTCATTTTGCCTTACCCACGATGATGGGGATGGAAAACCGTCTCCTCATCATCACGAGGGAAAGAGAATTGTAATCATTATTTTTACAACTTTATACGAGCACTAAGCTATTTTCCCTCTCATGCCTATCTCACTCTTTGCAGTTCCTCAATCACTAAACAAATTGTTTTCAATTTTCAAATGGTCATCGGGATACTCTGTGGAGACCTCCTTTAATCTTCTAGCATTGATTGAAAGATTTTTTTATTTTATTTTTTTCGAAATGAGAAAATAAAGATTTTTTTTTTTTCAAAATGAGAAAATAAAAGATTACTTTATTGTTTTTCCCATGGTAAGGAAAGTGAAAAGGTAAGTAAGAGATCAATAGAGTTGCTAGGAATAACCTAATTTCTTTGGGTTTTCCCTTTTAGTACATAGTGGGTAGCCTCCCATCATTGTTACAAAATATTTTCATATATGCTCTTCTTTTGATAATTCCTAGGAGGTTTGGTCAAAATTTGTTCCCACACATAATCAAGTTTTAGTTGTTTTTCCACTCTCCTCTAGGTAGAAAGGTAAGTACGGAATTGTGTTTACATAAATAAATGAACTCTCATCTATGTAGTATTTCTTTACCTTCCCTTTTAGCACATAGTGGGTAGCTTCCCATCATTGCTACAAAATATTTTCATATATGCCCTTCCTTTTGATGAGTAAACTTTAAAGTCTAGTACAACAATGTTGGTGCTTTGAAATTACTTCTATGACTACAAAAACTTATCTCATATCTTATAACCTATCTATAAGGATGTATGAATGTCAAAAACACTCAATGCATTAATATTGGTTCTTTGAAATTGTTTCTATAACTATAAAATATCCTCTCCTTTCTCTCTTTATAACTTAAATCAAGAAAATGTTGTTATTTGATATATAGATATGTACACAAATAAAATAAAAACTAGGACAAATTTGTATTAACCTAAGATATATTAATTCTACTTTAAACTTTTTTGTCATTTCAATTTAATAAATCCTAAGTCAAAATAAACTTATATTAATATTGTGTTATTTCAACAATGTTAATATTAATATTAATATTGTGTTAAGATAAACGTATATTAGAAAGATCTCACTTATATTCCTACACCTAAATACATAGGTGTTCAAAGTTGTTAAAAAATATTATATCTATTACCTAAGTGAGTATTAGAAAGTATTAGAGATGTTTTGCTCCTTATCCAACATTAACTAAATAATGAGGTGATAGGGTTTGTTTACTAAGTGTAGTCATAGTCATTGTCAATAATCCACAACTTTCAAGATTTTAACAATGAAGAGGGTCACATAAAGGTAAGGTAATTTAAGTTAATTGCATTGATAATGGTAAGTGGAGAATCTTAAGATGGCATAATCGCAGCGAATTACCCCATGGGTTATGACATCTCAAGGAAAATATAAGTTGATAAGAAAGAATTAAATCATCGAAGTGGACCTTGGCACATGGAAAGCTAGTGTTGCTACTAGTAATGTTGTATTAAACGCCATTTTGTAGCATAATTACCTCACTACAAGGAAAATAAGGTTTAGCGAAGGGTTTTAGTGTTATAGGATTGGGAAAAATTATCAAATCAACATACTCAAAAACCTCTCCCATTGTTAGTGGAAGTTTTAATGAAGGTTATTTTGATTGAAAAACCCAAGTAGATGGAGATTTTAGCAAATGTTATTCCATGTTAGTGTGTCACAAAGTAAGGGGCATGGATGCGCCTAACAATAAAGTGCATCAATGTCCCTTGATTTAAGGTGCATTGATGCATTATACCGTAATGCACTTTGTCAAACCTGTGTAGTGCCAATCGTAACTAATATGGTGCTAACAATTCTATTGTTGTAATGTATGCACCGGCGTGCTAAAAAATGATAGATGTGTCAATGCTCTAATGAATTAAGTGGCATTATTTATATAATTAATAATAGAAGCATCAATGCATATATAAATAATGTCACATTACTGCTCTAATTAACATTAGGCACACTAGTGCATGGAGCAATCCAAAGCACACTAGTGCACGCAAATACTTAAAATGTGGCATTGTGTTGTGGTGCGACAATGCCCAATGTGCTCTAATTAATGAACTCACATTAGTTCTCTAAATAACATGAGGTGCATTGTTGCTTATATAAATTGTTTGGACCATCCAAAGTATACAAACAAATGCTTAAAAACATTGTTGTGTTTTTGTGTTACAATGCATAGTATTCTATATAATATTTTTAAGTTATGCAAATACAACATCTGACTTCTTGTTGTTGTTTATAAAATTTCAAATTTTAATAATAAAATCAAACAATTATTACAATAATCATTGCATAAATGTATTGTATGATTTAAATGAATAAACCAACTCATCACACACATGTTCGTTGTAATAATGTAAATCATGCATAACAATTTACAACAATGCTGCAATAGAATAAGAACCCCATCATGTTATTTAATAATAAGGAACCCCATCATATTAATGGATAATATCTTGATCAAATTGTAATTGTTACGATGATAGGGGACCTTTCGTCATACAAAATGGGACAATATGTATGTTCGTGATAAGCAAAAATCTCAAAATTTAACAAACATATACATTTTTTCTTAAACAAACATTATATAATTAACAAATTGTAACATTCAATTATATGATTACCCAGCATCACTTGAGTTGTTGTCAGTGCTCGAGGTGCTCACAAGGGATGTTGTACTT
>SNQJ01S0007290.1:172776-190677 GCA_010110895.2 Picea sitchensis | reverse complement strand
AAGTACAACATCCCTTGTGAGCACCTCGAGCACTGACAACAACTCAAGTGATGCTGGGTAATCATATAATTGAATGTTACAATTTGTTAATTATATAATGTTTGTTTAAGAAAAAATGTATATGTTTGTTAAATTTTGAGATTTTTGCTTATCACGAACATACATATTGTCCCATTTTGTATGACGAAAGGTCCCCTATCATCGTAACAATTACAATTTGATCAAGATATTATCCATTAATATGATGGGGTTCCTTATTATTAAATAACATGATGGGGTTCTTATTCTATTGCAGCATTGTTGTAAATTGTTATGCATGATTTACATTATTACAACGAACATGTGTGTGATGAGTTGGTTTATTCATTTAAATCATACAATACATTTATGCAATGATTATTGTAATAATTGTTTGATTTTATTATTAAAATTTGAAATTTTATAAACAACAACAAGAAGTCAGATGTTGTATTTGCATAACTTAAAAATATTATATAGAATACTATGCATTGTAACACAAAAACACAACAATGTTTTTAAGCATTTGTTTGTATACTTTGGATGGTCCAAACAATTTATATAAGCAACAATGCACCTCATGTTATTTAGAGAACTAATGTGAGTTCATTAATTAGAGCACATTGGGCATTGTCGCACCACAACACAATGCCACATTTTAAGTATTTGCGTGCACTAGTGTGCTTTGGATTGCTCCATGCACTAGTGTGCCTAATGTTAATTAGAGCAGTAATGTGACATTATTTATATATGCATTGATGCTTCTATTATTAATTATATAAATAATGCCACTTAATTCATTAGAGCATTGACACATCTATCATTTTTTAGCACGCCGGTGCATACATTACAACAATAGAATTGTTAGCACCATATTAGTTACGATTGGCACTACACAGGTTTGACAAAGTGCATTACGGTATAATGCATCAATGCACCTTAAATCAAGGGACATTGATGCACTTTATTGTTAGGCGCATCCATGCCCCTTACTTTGTGACACACTAACATGGAATAACATTTGCTAAAATCTCCATCTACTTGGGTTTTTCAATCAAAATAACCTTCATTAAAACTTCCACTAACAATGGGAGAGGTTTTTGAGTATGTTGATTTGATAATTTTTCCCAATCCTATAACACTAAAACCCTTCGCTAAACCTTATTTTCCTTGTAGTGAGGTAATTATGCTACAAAATGGCGTTTAATACAACATTACTAGTAGCAACACTAGCTTTCCATGTGCCAAGGTCCACTTCGATGATTTAATTCTTTCTTATCAACTTATATTTTCCTTGAGATGTCATAACCCATGGGGTAATTCGCTGCGATTATGCCATCTTAAGATTCTCCACTTACCATTATCAATGCAATTAACTTAAATTACCTTACCTTTATGTGACCCTCTTCATTGTTAAAATCTTGAAAGTTGTGGATTATTGACAATGACTATGACTACACTTAGTAAACAAACCCTATCACCTCATTATTTAGTTAATGTTGGATAAGGAGCAAAACATCTCTAATACTTTCTAATACTCACTTAGGTAATAGATATAATATTTTTTAACAACTTTGAACACCTATGTATTTAGGTGTAGGAATATAAGTGAGATCTTTCTAATATACGTTTATCTTAACACAATATTAATATTAATATTAACATTGTTGAAATAACACAATATTAATATAAGTTTATTTTGACTTAGGATTTATTAAATTGAAATGACAAAAAAATTTAAGGTAGAATTAATATATCTTAGGTTAATACAAATTTGTCCTAGTTTTTATTTTATTTGTGTATATATCTATATATCAAATAACAACATTTTCTTGATTTAAGTTATAAAGAGAGAAAGGAGAGGAGATTTTATAGTTATAAAAACAATTTCAAAGAACCAATATTAATGCATGGAGTTTTTTTTGACATTCATACATCTTTATAGATAAGTTATAAGATATGAGAAGAGTTTTTGTCGTTATAGAAGTAATTTCAAAGCACCAACATTGTTGTACTAAACTTTAAAGTCCACTTATCAAAGGAAGGGCATATATGAAAATATTATGTAGTAATGATGAGAGGCTATCCACTATGTGCTAAAAGGGAAGGTAAAAAGATACTACATAGATTAGAGTTCATTTATTTATGTAAACACAATTCTCTACCTAAGAAGGTAAAACGACTAAAACTTGATTATGTGTGGGAACAAATTTTGACCAAACCTCGTAGGAATTATCAAAAGAAGGGCATATATAAAAATATTTTGTAACAATGATGAGAGGCTACCCACTATGTGCTAAAAGGGAAAACCCAAAAAAATTAGGTTATTTCTAACAACTGTATTGATCTCTTACCTACCTTTTCACTTTCCTTACCATGGAAAAAACAATAAAGTAATCTTTTATTTTCTCATTTAGATAAAAAAAAAACCACCTTTCACTCAACGCTAAAGAGGATTAAAGGAGGTCTCCACAGAGTATCCCGATGACCATTTGAAAATTGAAATCAATTTGTTTAATGATTGGGGAACTGCAAAGAGTGAGATAGGCATGAGAGGGAAAATAGCTGAAATCAATTTGTTTAATGATTGGGGAACTGCAAAGAGTGAGATAGGCATGAGAGGGAAAATAGCTTAGTGCTCGTATAAACTTGTAAAAATAATGATTACAATTCTCTTTCCCTCATGATGATGAGGAGACGGTTTTCCATCCCCATCATCGTGGGTAAGGCAAAATGACAACGCAACATTCAATTTCTGGCATCAAAAAATGGATGGAATTGCAATTTCGAATTTCCGTCGAATTTGACGCCGAAATAGTTACCGGAAATTCTAGCTAAAACCACCAGGGAGTGAGGTGTTTTAGCACCGGCTCCATCCTCCCAACGGTCATCATTGAGATTGTGATAAAAGCTACAACGTTGGATCAACCGGGTTCCATCTTCCTAACTTCTTTTATTATTTAGATCGATGGGTTATTTTCTGATATATGGTTCAATTTCTTAGAAAGGAAAAGCACCCGCTCCTTCAGTCAGCAAGAAGCTGCAGGGTTTGATCGATGATTCCATTTTCCTAATTTCTACTTTATTCAGACCGACTTTGGATTGATTTCTTTTCTGGCATTGCCATTTTCCTAAATTTCATGGGCCCTGCCTCCCTGTATGGCATTGATTTTAATTAATTTGTTTGGTTTAAATATTTTTTTCTGTTATTTCAATTCTTTCTTCGTCCATTTTCTTGTATTTGGCTGTACTGTTGCTTTTCCCTACTTCTCTGTGTTTTCTCGGTGCACCGAATTTTTTTGTTGTGTTTTTATTTCATATCCATGATCATCAGATTGCTAAAAGAAAATCTATGGCTTGGAGTGCATTAAATTGATATGATATCAAGTCATGGTAAGATAAATGGTAATGTTTTTTTTTTTTTGTAACTAGAGGAATTGGTAACAACGGCAGTATGCACGCCTTTCGGGTAAATCGGGGTGAGAATCGACCTTGAGACCTCATTTTACATAGTTCCTTTCATTTACACGGCACTTGCCAATCGGTCTACACCCCTGCGGGCAGATAAATGGTAATGTTACTGTGAATCGTTTGAAATATTTTATTCCATGTTGTTTCAAAGATTTTGTTTAAAAATGAAAGGATGTGTGCAGTGCTGTGCAGAAATGCTGATGAAAAATGTTTTAGCAGACATTGGGATTGGGGATTTTTTCTAACAATGATGTTCTAACTTACCGCCGAATTGGTGTCTTCTGGATGTACAAGTAATATTCTCATTTTTTTCCTTTTTTTCAGCCGAAAGAAAACCTAGTTTAATTTTTGAATTTCTGTATTTTTCAAAGAAAACTAAATCCCCGTGATAATGCTGGCTTTAGTTGAATCTATGTCGAATTTTCAAAAATGTGTGAAGGCAAATTTAAACATTCAAAAATTGGTTGGAGCTAGTTAAAAAATCCGCGACGTAATATGGGCTTTGAAAATTTTTCTGAACTAAATCTGTGATAATAAATCTTGAGGAATGATATTGCTATATACAAAAGATAAATCAGGGCTATCTTCAATAATTGCATACAGATCTAGATCTGAAATTTTGTATAACCATGTAAGATTTACAGAAGATAAGTCAGGGCTATCTTCAATAATTGCATAGATTTGAAATTTTGTATAACCATGTAAGATTTCGTTTATGATTTTATGACTTCAATCATTCGTTTAGTTTTTAGAACTCTGTGGTGACATTAAATTCCTTTTGCATTGTGTTGTCTATAATTTGGTATTTGCATTTTCTAGAGTGCCATGGTGAGTCATGGTCAGATTGAGGATAATAAAATATAGCTTTGATAATGTTTGATGTATGTATAAGGTGACAGATGGCTACATACTTTTATGCATAGGATAGGCCTGTCTCTTTGTTGTGGCAGATGCTATTTTTTTCTGGAGGTCAATGGGCCCTTTATGTAATTTTCTTTAAATAAAAAAAAAAACATAACTGTTCACAACACATTAAAAAATCACTTTTCCCATACTCTTTTTTTTTTTTTTTTTTATAGAAATTATAGTTATATTATTATTATTCATCGTATTATCGAGTAACATAAAATGGAAATGGCTGCATACTATGCCACAGAATAGAACAAAACCCTCGCTGCTTTTGAGATTTCTGAAAAGATTGAAAGTAATGAATACAAATTATATTTATATTCTTAGTAGTCATTGTCTTATCCAATAAAATGATGGAATACTATCTACTAGAACGAAACCTTCACTGCTATAGATATTAAAAGATTTCTCTAAAGCATGAAATAAATGTAAATGAAAACAAGGGAATGTTATATCTGACAACGAAATCCTTTCTGTAAACAAGATAGTGGTGGACTGTGGATCGAACACACGACTTTCAGATAACCAGTCTGAGACGCTCTTTTTCTAACACAACAGCTAGCACACTTGGACGGATTTGAAGATGGTACGGAATATGGATATGGCAGTCCCCTATGGAATTTCAGAGGACGGAGCATTCCGAAACGTATTATCGTATTTCAGAGGACGGAGCATTCCGAAATCGAATTAGCCTTCGCCAATTGTGTATGAACTAATTTCTGGTTTATGTTTTTTTAATTCATAATACCATTATATATATACGTTAGCATATTAAGATATATAAATTTTTTGTATTATTATATTGAAATAATTAATAAAAGAAAGTATTTATTATATAATTAAATTTTAAACAATTAATTAAAAGAGAATAAAATTAAATTTTAAGTTATTAATAGAGAATAAAGGATAAATTAAAGGTTATTTAAATTAAATTTGTTGAAAATGTGTTTTCTTTTTTAATGATTTATCACATTGTTAAAATTTAAAAATTTTAAATGATCACAAGAAACAAGATAAAATATAATGTTTAATTTTAATTACTAAATCACACTTAAGAGATTGTAAATGTAAATATCAACAAAGTTTTATTTCCATTACCAAGTTACACTGGAAAGATTAAAAAATTGTAAATGTAGATCTAAAGTTACCATAAATTTATGTTTGTATATATTTTTAAATAATAAGTATATGATAATTCAGTAATTATTAATATAAATCCATTAATAAGATGGATCTATATTGATATGTCGATCATGACCAGGCTTGTGATTTCTTAAGAGGAAACATATGTTCTTAACCATTAGGTCTACTCAGGTTGTATTCTTAAAAACATAGCATATACAAAATTCTTCATTTCTTAGTTTATATAACAATTTGTCTCTCTCAATATAATGACAAAAAAGTAATAAATTATATTTATAACCTAAAACAAGAGTAAGGACAAAGTGTCTACCCCAATTATAATTTAACCTCTTATCCAATTTAACTTCTCACCCTCATTGCAACTTTATCCTTCATATTAGCCTTTGCTAGTTGTGTATCAACTCTCATTTGTAGTTTATATTAGCCTTTGCCACTTGTGTATCAACTCATTTATAGTTTATATTAGTCTTTGCTAGTTGTGTATCAACTCATTTATAGTTTATATTAGCCTTTGAGAGTTGTATATCAACTCATTTTTAATTTATATTAGCATTTGTCAAATGTATATCAACTCATTTGTAATTTATGTTCTTTTAATTCATAATACATATATACATTATTATATTAAAATAATTAATAAAAAATAAAAAAATATTAAATAATTATATTTTAAATCATTAATAAAAAAAAAATGATAAATGATGGTGTACTCACAAAGTTTGTTGGAAATATGTAGAGTTTTTTTGAGCATATAGAGAAAATATGTTTTAAGTCTTTATTATCACTTAGAAAATTTGAGAGTTCAAATAATATATGTTTTTTTTAATATCTGAGAAAAATCTAGTAAAACACATTCTCTTTTAGTTTTCTGAAAAACATATTCATTATTTATTATTTTTATATTGATTATATTTAAAAATACTTCTTACATTAAAAAATGTAAATTTGAATTACTAAATCACAATTTAAAAATTATTAATATAAATTTAAGATTAAAATATATCTATAATAATATAATATATGTTTATTTTAAATAATCAAAACACACAATAATTTAATAATTGTTAATATAAATTTTGTATTAGTAGATCTATCATATATAAATTTATTATTAATACACACGAAGACACAATCTATCCTCCATTAAATTATAGAGCGCAATGCTTCTCTTAATATAACTTATCTATTACAAATTATAATTTAATAAAAAGAATAAAAAATAAGTTTAAAAAATATATATAACTTAGTTATAATTTAATAAAAGAAATAAAAAGATAAAATTTTAAAATAAAGACTCAAATATGAGAATAAAGTAAAAGTAGCTCCTACATTAAGTCAACTAAACAAAATTTCAATAAAAATTATAAAAAGTGTTTGGAAAAAATGATAATGTTAAAAATCTTAATTATTAATATTTAAAGAGAAGATATGCGTATATGAATAATTAATAAGAAAAATAAAATAATTAATAAGAAAAATTAAATGAAAATGTGTAATTATGTTAATTTAATTAATCTAAAATCAAACATGAGTTTATCATATTTGTTGTGGGTTAAACTTTCTTGATTTCCTAACTAGTAACACATTCTCAAAAACCAAAGAATAGATTAAATTAGTTTAATTAATCTAAAACCAAACTTGAGTTTATCATATTTTTTGTGGGTTAAGAATATGACAATCAATTCATGTTGTTAAATAAACATAACCAGTTCACATTCAAGACCAAATTCTATTAAACTACTCTTGGGCTTGCTTCAACCCATTGATGGATGCTCTCGATTCCTTTGTTTCCTTCTTTCATAAGACGAGTTGAGTTTAATATAAAAAATTGTCAAACCTGAAACTAGTTTCCCTTGCATTAAAACGAAGTTTTCCCTTCACAAACATAAATTTCCAGTTTAGTTTATTTTTTATTTTTTATAAATACCATGTTCCCAGTTTAGTTTTTATTTTTATTTTTTATAAATACCAGCTTAATTTATTTTTTTATTTTTTATAAATACCATATTTATCATGATATGTGATATATTTTTTATTTTTATTTTTTTATAAATACCATATTTACCTTGATATGTGATATTTATTTCTTTCTCTGGTATATGATATTCTTCTTGTAACAATTACTGCATCTATTTTAACTATGCTTTTGACATTCTCTCCATTTCTAGAATTGTTTGATAATAGTTTTCGTGATACATGGCAGCTTTATAGCTCATACCTATCTTCTCCCTATTTCTTGAGTTGTCTGAAGAGGGTTTTGGTGATACAAGAATGCCCAAATTTGTAATAAACAATAAACACATTATATTTTATAAAATTAATAATAGTGAAAGACCCCCAAAAAAACGATTTTAGGAGGATTATGATTGTTCTAGTCCAAAGGTGGTTTACCTCCATGAAATTAACTAGGTTTATCAAAACAAGGTGGTTCACCTCCATGAAATTAACTAAGTTTACCAAAATACACTTGATATGATATGAATTCCACTCATTTTATCCATTTATATTATTATGATCTAACAAAACACATTTCTTAAGGTTATAAAACTCATTTTTACCATTTTTTCTTGAAATTATCCAAAAAAACAAAATAAATAAAATAAAATGGTTATGCAAAAATTGTAAAAATAATTGTTCAATTTGATATAGTTAAATAAATTTTATTTTTTATTATGACCATGTCAAAGGGTTAACCACTATTTTGCTTATAAAACCAAAAGGTCACCTCCATTTCCTTACCATCCATCCCTATTGCATTTGCACCAAAATTCAAGAGCCATGTTTTCTTGATAGCATCTCTAGCAATAGCCATAGCTTACAACCAAGAAACAAAAAGAACCTTTGCAAGGAGGAGGCCAAGAAGTCACTTTCTCCAAGAACTTTCTCCACATGTGTTATTGTATTTTAGGCTTCCATTGGATAATAAAGCATCATATACAATTATAATTTCTTTCATTTCTCTCTTTCATGGTATAAACTAGGGTTTGTGGAATATGGATCCACTCTTTAAAGTATAGTTTTACAATTTTTACTCTTATTTGTTCGTTATCTAGCACAACCTTTAGATCTAGGAATTTGTTAACCCTTGTTGTAGATTTCTAACAACAAATTGGTGACTCTAGTGGGGATCTGAGCCATCTCTTGATCCATGGTAGTGTGTATGTGTTTAAACCCCCTTATATCTCTTTATTTTTGAGTTTTTGGCCTTATTTTGTTCATTTTTACTTTCTATGCATTATATGCAGGAAAGAAGTGACAAAAAGTCTTCAAATATGCCTAGGAGACCAGCACTCCACTATTCATACTAAACCTACAGTGCTAATGCACTTTCTAGGGCTAGTATCTATGCTGATCAATACACTTTTTGAGCCATTATTTGCATTGACCAAAGCATTTTCTAGGCCATTAATTGCAAAGTCCAACACATTTTTCTAGGTCAGTTCTGCATTGGGTCCAAATTTTTTTTTTCTTCAGTTTTTAGGGGTTTTGTTCCAACTTTTTAAGTGTTTTTTTAGGACCTGAAGTTGTCTTTTTGAATGGTTATGTTTTAACTAAAGTATTATATTTAAAAATATCAAAGAATTGAGAATCAAACCACCCTAGGGTTTTTAATACCTTCCCTCAATTGATTTCTATTGGATTTTGTTTTGTGATTTCTGTTATAGTAGGCTTTAGAACAAAGCCCTACCTTGTTGGTTAACCATTAGACATATATTTTTGTGTAAGTTTTGGATAAAGAAAAACATACTTTTTTCCCTAGTATTTGTCATATTGTAGAGCTTGTGTAACAAACCTGTATCTATCTTTTTCCAGCATAGGTTTTCAATTTTCTTTTTCAACCATAGATCATATTTGTTTTTTTGTTTTAGATTGTTGTTCATTTCATATTAGAAAACCCTCTTAGTGAAAGAAAGGAGTTCCCTTGGTGCCCTAGTATTTTTCTTGTCTTTATAGGTTTTCTTCTTTGACATTTTTTGTTTGAGAAACCCTAGGTTAAAGTAAATCATTTTCTTTTTGAAATATGAACATTAGCAAGTTGATTTCAGTTTTGGAATTTGACTTAAATAAAGAAAATTCCTTTTAATTTGGTATCTATATTTTTCATGTACTTGCTTACTAGTTTAGATTTCATTTCATTGCAATTTACTTTCATTTTCAAGCAATTTTATTTTGAAGTATCTCACACCCCACGTACACATAACTCACACCTAAAGTATATGCTTGGTTTATTCCTCCAAGTTCAGCATAAAAATTAACCACTTAATCTCGACCCAATATTGAACCTCCCCATAAGGTGTCGAAAGTTCCATTACGATGAAATACCCCTGATTCTCATGCATGAGCAACCCATAACTATAGCATAGTAGATGACTTAGATCCGTCCCTTGCCATGATTTCATCCCTAGAAGTCCTCCTAATGTGTCCTTCATAACATAAGACTTTACTATATGCTTTGGGTGCTCTTAATCCTTCAGATGCCAAGTTAGTTGTTTTTGACATCGACAAAATCGAACCCTTTCGCTTACCCTCTTTGATGGCCTTTCAAGTTCCAGTGTCCATTAAGAATGCTATTATTCATTGACGCATCATTGATAAAGGCACATTTACATGTGTGATGTCTGCCCAAATATGGAAGAATTTAAGTTCACCTGAGCTCATTCCATCTACCATCTCTCTTTGTACGTAAGACACTCGACCCTCTCAACCAGAGTGGTTATACCATAACTATCCCATTTGATTCTTAGGAAAGCAAGTGATTATAGATATTCATGTTATAGATACCCCTTTAGACTATAACATCCTCTTGGGTCATAGTTTCATGTATGCTATGAAAGAAATGTGCTCATCAATATTTTGCAAAACATGTTTCCCCCATAAAGGGAAAATTTCCATCGTAGATCAACTTACCTATCATGATCCTAAGACTCAACTCAATCTTGACAATGTTGTCCCTTCCTTTGATGGGAACCAAATATTTACCTCTTTTTCTGACATTATCCCCAAAGTCTATAAAGACTCGACATTACTTGGAACGTATTATGGTCTCCCCCCTATAGTTACCCAACCGATTTCATGCAATGTATGTATGATGTCATCATCCCATAAGATTGCAGGCTCATCTTCACAACCCTTTAGTGAGCCCTCAACTCCTGCATCTTCAATACCACCATCGAGGGGGAATCCTCCTCAGAATCACCCCTTTGGCCATATACCTTTCTTATTTCTACCTTCGAGAATATTAAGAACCCTTGTTATGGCCACGTTGAACTTTCCCAACCTTACATTAGAGATCCCTATATGGTACTTGGATCCTCCTACCCCTCCTCCCCCTTATGAACCAATTATTTATCTTTCCTTGACACATGTTCAATAGATGTTGACTACCCTTGTAGCTCCTAAGGCACCTACACATGCCCAACCTAACCCTACACTATCTAGGAAATGAGTTGATAGAGGGCGCAAAGCCAAGAAGAAATGGGACATAGATAACCCTAGACAAGCCATGGTCAATCCAAACTCGACACCTAGAGTCATACCCCCATGCTCTTTATGCAATCTCTCTGACCATGCTACCAATAATTGTCCAAGGCTCCCTAAATTCATTTTTTTTTTAATGTCGATGATTTAGAACAAAGTCCTTCCACACCTATTGTGCAAGTTACCCTTCCTAAATCATCATCCAAACGTATGCATATGAATCACCCATGTGCTTTGTGAGACAAGTATGGCCATTATTCTCATCATTGTCCTAAACTTCCCCAATTCCATGATGCCCTCAAGGTCATTCGTCAATGGGATTCCTCTTTCCAAGAACACCAAACCCCTATAGTAGAGGACCTCTCCCTCGGGTGAGAAATTTTTTTCCAGGCCAATAGTAAACCAATTCTTGAGATTTCCCCCCTACTATGAAAACTAAAGAGAATTCGATGCAAATATTGTACCTTTCAACTTCCATGGGATCAAAAATATAAAAAAATGTTACATTTTATGTTGATATACATAAAAGCATCCCTTGTATGCCTCATGTCTCTTCGATCCCAACATTGGTGGAGTCTTCATCCACTAGTCTTCAATGTACCTCAGTAGATGTTGTGTATACGAACCATACCTCTTGTTCCCATATCGTTGATAATGGGTTCACTCCCTCATTTTGCACCCATTTATCTATTAGTATGGGTTATCACATCTCGGTCTTTCATTCTGATGAAGACATCTTGGAGTCCTTGCAATGCCAAATTACCCTTGGGATGACATGCATTATCATTTCTACTTTTTACCATAACAACCTCATCCCTTTGACCAATACATTGTTGAATCAAAAGATTTTATCCCCCACAACCAAATCGATTGGTTCAAGAATATAATCCCTTCCCCTAATGCATTTGAAGAAGAGAATATGGTCAATATCTCGCCTACCATTAAGGTGAATATCTCTGTTACACCTGGTGTAAAAAAAAATATTCTTTTTTGGGAAAACTATTTTCCTAAAAATATTATCGCTTACAAAACCCTTTTCCAAGAATTCCAAGATGTTTTTTCTTGGTCCTATTCAGAGATGGTTGGACTTGATCCTACCATTTTTGAAAAACATATCGATACATGGTTAGGTGTCATTCATTTCCATCAAGAGAAAAGTCATATTCACCCTAGTCGGACCCCTACAATCAAAGCTAAGATTGATAAACTGCAAAAGGAAAGATTGATTTTCCCTATCACATATATTTCATGGGTGTCTAACCCAATCCTCATTATGAAGAAACAATGAACTATTTGTGTCTATACTGACTTGCATGATTTGAACAAGGCCTGTCCCAAAGAAAATTACTCAACACCATTTATCAATCATATTATTGATGAATGTGTGGGCCACGAGGTCTTATCTTTCATGGATGGATTCTTGAGCTACAACCAAATCTACATACGGCCTCAAGACCAATACAAGACGACCTTCACCACTCCATAGGGTACCTTTGTGTACAAAGTTATGCCATTTGGATTGAAAAATGTTGGCACCACCTTCCAACATGCCATGTCATACTATTTCCATGACTTGGTACATCTCATCTTATCCTATCTCGACAATCTCACTGCTCATTCGAAGAAAAAGATGCAACACTTAGAAAACTTGTGTACTATCTTCTTTAGATGTCTAACTATAATATATGTTTGAACCCTCTCAAGTGAGTCTTTTGCATGTCCGTTGGTCAAATTTTGGGATTCATTCTTTCTAGATCCAACATCACTGTTGATCCTCTCAAAGTTCATGCCATTTATGAACTACCTCCCCCTCACAATCTATGCCAATTGCAAAGCCTACAGGGGAAGGCCAATTTCTTGCATAGGTTTTTCCAGACTACACCACCATTGTTCATGGTTTCTTACTTTTATTATGTTATGATGTTAAATTTGTATGGGATGATCAATCTCATCAATTATTTGATGCGTTAAAATGAGCCCTTTCCTCGACACCTTTTATTAGTCCCCCTAACTTTGATAAGGATTTAGTCCTTCACATTTCGGTTTCACCCTTCATTGTTGTTGGAGTCTTAGTTCAAGATGGACTTGATGAATGTGAACACATCATCTATTACATGAGTAAGAACCTATAAGGAATCCCTTTGTCCTATACCCATGAGGTGAAATTATCTTTTGCACATGTTATATCAATCTAGATGTTGCATAATTACATCTTGATGTGCATAACCAAGGTGGTTACCAACTCTAACCCTATGTCCTTTCAATGGGAATTATGCCCATTGGATCATTATCTTTCAGGAGTTTGACTTAGAGTTTGTTACATCCAAGAGAAATAAAGCCTTAACACTTGTTGAGTTTATTTACAACCTCCCAATTGGTGCGTCCAACCTGCCCTTGAATGACAATATTCCTGATGAGTGTTTCTTTTCCTTTTCCATCGTTGATCCTTGGTATGGAAACACCCTCACTTGTGAACCCAAAAATTTAGTCTTGATTTGATCAAGACCCTCGTTATATCCTCATTGGAGACAATATTTATCGTCTAAGAGTTGATACCTCGTTGCGTCATTGTCTCACCCATGAGGAGGCGAAGTAGGTTCTAAATGATTTCCATAGTGTTGCTTGTAGTGGTCACCTTTCAGGGATGGACACCCCCAAAAAAACCATGCACACAAGTAATTTTTGGCCTAATATATTCACAGAATGTATACATGCAATTAAGCATTGTACTAACTATCAACTTAAAACCCCTAAGGCATGAACCCCACTGGCCCTGTTGAACCACGTTATCACTGCAGGTCCATTGACTTATGGAGTGTAACCCCCATTTTTATTGTGGGCATCGAATATATTAGTAAATGGGTTGAAATCATGCCAACATTCAATAACACCATGGCTACTATAGCTTTCTTCTTTTTCAACCATGTCAGTTTGGTGTCCCGAAACAATTGGTCTCAGACCATGGTCGACATTTTGAAAATGAAGTATGGAATGAGCTGGCTTTTTTGAGCACCAATTCCCATCCTTTTACTACCTTCAAGAGAATGGCCAAGTTGAATATGTCAGTAAGATCCTTAAAACCATGCTCCAACGGACGATGGATAAGCACAAAACTAATTGGCACCACATGCTCTTCCCAAAATAAGACAACTGCCAAAATTTCCACTGGGTTTACAGCCTTTTATCTCGTCCATAGTGAGGAGGTCGTCTTACCAATTGAATGTCAAATCCCCTCCCTTCATTTGTCCATACAACTTCTCCATGATACCACTCCCTTAGATAAAATACTAGTGGCATTGGAGCGTGCCAACAAAGACCACTGTATTACTTTGAAAGCCATAGAAGCGACCAAAAAGTGCACTAAATATCAATATGACCGCAAGGTCCACCCTCACATCTTTCATGAGAGTCATCTAATTCTCTTGTATGAACAAGCCCACAACATCTTGTGTCAAGGGAAGTTTGAACCATTATAGAGGGGCCCCTACATCATCAAACAATGTTTATAAGGGGGCATACATTCTCAAGGGTCTTAAAATGGAGCTTCTCCCTAACCCTCATAATGAGATATACCTGAAGAAATGCTACCCTTGATAGTTTCTCTAGAGCGCCTTTGCATCTTGCACATAGATTATATAGTATTTTTCATCCCTTTTATAAATTTTGCATCTCCTTGTCTTCTTGCATCTTTCAGATGAACCCTTTGTCATATTTCTACATTGGTTATGCTAATGGTGTGAGTCATTATTTGAGGAATCTTGCCTCGACAACTTGGGCCCTTTTTACCCTCGTGCATTCCCTTGTCCACTCTAGTGGAATTTCTATTGGACCTGCCACCAATAACCATGTCGAATATGATGCCATGATCGATTTGTTAGTCAATGTCCTTGACCATTGCATTTGTCACCTTCATGTTTGTCTCGATTCCTAATTTCTTTTCATGCAGTTGAACGACATTTATCATGTGTGTAATCCTAGCTTTTTTAGAAAGTATATACAAGTTAAAATTTTGGTGTGGTCATTTGAATCAATTTCATTTAGACATGATCCCAAAAAACAAAACAACTTTGTAGATAACATTGAAAACAATATTCTAGATTGGCATTTAACACATGCATACATAAGAAGATAACATTTTTCATTCACTTCTAATTTAGTGTGCATAAGCATATGCAAATAGCTGATTGACAATCCACATTTTCTTATCAAAAATTACATCCATAGTTCATATGTATATAAAAATTACATCCATCATGTATATAAAAATCAAAATATCATCAAGTTTTGCATATGTTTAGAATCTACTATCTAACTAAATCGGACATGCCCATAGCATGCTACGTACATCCAAAACTGAGAGTATGCAAGCCACCCATGCTACATACATCCAAAAATGTGAGTATGCAAGCCACCCATGCTACTTATCCACCTCGGATGGAGGATCACGGTCACGTGTCAATGGCACCATATATCTGAATGAAATATCTATGATACCCTGGCTAATATCTCTGGTAGTCTTACCAGCCATCACTGCCCTCCGCGATCATGGGCGCCACTCGGATGGTACCCCTATGCATGACACTGCATATCTATCATCAATATTGTGCCATCCTTTCTTTTGTACCCCAGTTAATAGGTTCTCAAACCTACCTCAAAGATCCTCTAGCTATCCCTCAAGTTCTATTATATCCTTAGGCCTCGATGGCCCAAGGTCGACAAACCCACCTCTCACCATTCGAGTTGTCTGTTCAGTCAGCCTCACCGATGCAATATCTGCACATTGCATATATGAGATGATTATTTCCATATATTTAAATAATCTACTTTATGCAATTAAAATATATAAACAACTTGATGTTACTATACTCACTATTACCGCCTAAACTAGCACCCTTGTGAAAATTCGCAACATAGGTGCTAACTTGGAGCAACAGGATGAGAAGTGCACCACTGTCACCCAAGTACACTTTCCCCTTCAGTTTAGGTTGGCTCCTATAAGCCAAGGGGGGTATCCCTAATTGATTAAGTAAACCTCTTAGTAAATTGATTGCCATGCAATTTTATGATTTACTTTAGAGAATCCACAAAATGTATAATAATTAGATGCACAAGGATTCCAATAAGTGATTAAATACTTTAAATATAACCAATTATAAATAATAGAATAAAACACCAATATATTCACTTGAAAAAGAGGATTAGGATCTAGTGTATGCGTGTGTCAAATCTGATATGAAAGATAAACAATGTTAACAATTTCAGGTTTGCAATTAAATGACTATCACTCAACAAATGAAACCTCAAAGAGGTGAAAACCACTTTTAAGCTACTTTAGGGCACAAGAGTGTAATCAACTAACATTAATCAATGGTGTAATGTGTGCAATTGATTTATATCCTAGAATAAATACAAGATTTTGGTTTTCCACAACTTCTAAACATATTTTATGATAAAACAACACAAAATTTTCATATTTAGAGTGTGATGAAAAGACCATCCAAGAGAGAAAAATCCATTTGAAAACAAAACGCTTTGAATGACTTCATCAGGGAAAGATATATGCTATGAAATAACATCCCAATAAACGTTAGAATCAAGTTCAAAAGATATGTAACAATGAACTAAGTAAGAACTTGAAAAATATATGGTGAATCCCCTGGTGTATTCAATGTTAGCACTAAAGTTCACTAATAATGTCTCCAAATGAAAGATAAGAAATTATAAGCACTTAATAGATCAATTTCGCCTCTAGATGTGTAATATAAAATTGTATTAACAATATATAAATGAGATATAATCTAGGTATGAATAAATATGAACCTTTATGCACCAAACCCTAGCTTTAGGTTTTCTCCAAACCTGATTTTTTTTGTTATATATTTTCCAGATTTGAGAAAGCCTTAAATCAACCCATAAAACATTAGATAAAACCTTGAAGAACAATTCTATAGGGTATTTTTTCCTTATTAGGTTTAAAGATAAAGAATTAAGCACAAACCCTTGAACAAACTAGTCTAGGAAATGATATAATCAATCATCTATGCACTAGAGTAGGAAAGAAATCCAAAGTAAATTTTTCTTTGATTTTTCACTGTTAGATTTGTTTCTAAACAAACAAAAATAAGGAGTTTGTATTTTTAGGTTTTTTTGGTCGGTTGTTGGAAGAATACAAGTGTCTTTTCCACTAAGTCTTATGTGGTTAAGAAGTATTCCCCTCTAAGTATTGGTCATTCTTATTTAAAGGATTAGGGTTGAGAGATTAGAACCCCTTCGGTAGAATATTATTTTACCTAATCAAGATAAGGTGTGAAGAACAAGGCCCTATTGTTGGCAATTTGGTTGTCATTGATGTCAACCTTGATAAATAGGTGAAGTATCATTGATTGATTGGTTTGAGAAGCATTGTCAATATTGGACATATTGTTATGAAGGTGACTTGAATGTCAAGCATTTTTAATATTGGACATAATGTTATGAAGGTGACTTGAATATCAATAGAAAGATAATATTGGATGATATATTGTATGAGCTTGATACACTCATCCTATATTGTATAAGGTTGAGATTGTGTCATTAACATCCATGCACAAAAGAATAAAATGTGAAGAAACTGTCTAGATAAAAAGGGTAATTGGATAATCCAATATGGATCCATACAAATCACAAATAAATAAGTTAATAAGACATGGTTCATTAAAAGTGATTAAGAAAATCTCAATTGAAGAAGAGTCTAGAGATGAGAAAGAATGTGAATGGTGGATGGTTGGTGAGGAAGCATTGACACCATCGAGTCACAAATCGAGTAGATTCAAACAACAATAAGTTTGACTATATGGAAGTCGATTGACTGTAAGACGAGTCAACCGAATGCAAGACGAGTCG
>SNQJ01S0007290.1:153374-172770 GCA_010110895.2 Picea sitchensis | reverse complement strand
GACTGTAAGACGAGTCGACTGACTGCAATACAAGTTGAATGATTGCAAGACGAGTCGACTGACTGCAAGATTGCATATTGAAGAGAGATGGAGAAGTCAAGTCAATCCATTTCAAGATGATTCAAAGACAAGTCGACCAACTGAAGGTCGAAGTTGAAGAAACATTGAGTCGGGAAATACAAGTCGGCTAAAGCAAGTTGAGACGACCAAATTCAAATTTCTGGAGTCGATTTTCTTCCAAGTTGAGTTAGTCCAAGAAAGAAGTAACCTAAAGGTCGAAGTCAAAGAAAACTTAAATACAATTTGGATCAACGTTGAAGTAAGATGGGTTGAATAGAATGGAAATACTCAAGTCTAAATTTCTCCTAGTTGAGTCGACCAAAAAGATGTTTGTTGGCTGAATAAGGAAACAAATATGAAAAAGGGTGAGACCAAGTCAAATCTTTAATGACTAGTAGCTAAGAGGGAACCGATTTTAATATAACCATCAAGTGAAATGTTTACAAGTTGAGTTTAAATAATCACCAACAAAGGAGATATGTGGAGGTCAATTTAGACCTTCACGAAAAGGTAATATGTACTGAAGTCGATCTGGCATCCGACGATGAAAGGAAGACCTCGACAAGTTGTCTTCAAATAACCCCTTGTACTGACCACCTCGCACACTTTATGGGGACATTTCCTAGTTGTCGACTAAATGGGCATGTTCTGAAAAAAACCCATGTCGTAGAATTTTAAAATTCGTTTCCATCTCTCCATAATTTTCATACTAAAATCATTGTCTAAATTCCTATATGAAAATTAATTAATAAAAGTAACCATTTGTGTTAATTAAATGAAGGGGTGCAATGTTTCATTCCAAAATGACACATTGTTTCAAAGTGGCACCCTTTGGAGGACTATATAAGTAAAGGAATATGAAGGGACGAAAGTGTCTTGGTGCATTATATATATTATATATGGATCGAATGAAAGTTCATTCTATCAGGTTGGTGCATGCTTATGAGATGAGTCTTTTCATGGTGATTGGATTCCTCACATCTCAGTTGGATGTGATATCAACAAGATGGGTCTTGTTATGAGGGTTGGATTTCTCATTTCTCAGTTGGATCTGAGAACTACAAGCTGGGTCTTGTATCAGAGAGTTGGATCTCTCATATTCAGTTGAAGTTGAATATATCAAAGGATTGATTTTATTTGTATTCATTAAAGTTAAGTAAATAAAATAGTGATATTTTATCTACTTCATACAATTTTTTTTATATATGTTTTTGAATAATTAATTGAACTACATATATTTTATTCAATGTCAGTGTGCGTTTCAACACCTACAAGAAGGGATTCCACAAGGGAAAAAACCTTCACCAACAATATCAACTACAACTTGAACAAAACACTTAAAACCCTTGCCAAGGAACCACGAGGAAAAAACAAAGCAATGGATTAAGCACTTACCCAAGCTAACAAGAGAAGAAGGAAGGAACAAACCCTAAAATGTATTCTCTCAAATTGGTATAGTAACCCTTCAATGGATTGATCTTGAAATCTAGTAGAAGTCTTGAACTATCACAAAAAATATTTGATGCACCAAAAATAAACTAAGAAAGAGAGAGCTCCAAGAATTAACACTAAAACCTCCACTAGGTAGATCTTCAACAAATTGTATTCTCAAATGATATTCAACAACAACAACAATTTGGAATGAGAGGAGAGCCTTTACTTATGAATGAGGCTTCTACATCCTTCTCATTCTTTATTATTTTCTAATCTCCTTAAATTTAGCCTAGGAGATCTACAAAAGTGACTTGTCATCCACATAATGAAGGAGACTAAGTCAAAATGCAAGTAAAACATGCCACATGTAGAATATTTCCCCCAAAAGAGCGGGATGTCTCCATCAAAGAGGGAAGAAGATGAGTCAAAGGTGCAAAGTCTATCCTCCAAGGCCTCCAAGTGGATAAATCCACAATCAACTCCTGAAAGTAAACAAAACACTTAAGCAAAAAATGTGGACCATTCCTCAAACGAGTGGTCAAAATTGCAACAAAAATCTTCCCACAACAGATTTTAAAAGCACCATAACTGTGTCAATTTTTATTTTTTTTTCGATTTTCTATTTTGACCACATTTTGGGAATCACACAACCATTGTCCATCTAATGGCATTGATCTGGAAGAATTATGGGCACTCTGTCAAAAGATAATTTCTCTTGAAGTTAGGTTGCCCTCAAAATATGCAATGTAATCCTAGATCTAGGGTATGGAACCCCCTAGATATTCTCCAAGGTTAGATGCCTTATCAACAAGCATGATATAATGTGCAAAGTGTCCTTCAAAGTGAACTTGATCCTCAAATCAAGAAAGTGGATCCATGATGCAAGGCCTCAACATGTGGGATGTGAATAACACTCAACCATCTCCATGAAAAGAAGGGACAACACCCTAAAATTAGCTCCAATGGTCAAATGTGAGGTCTCCAAGGTGAAAAAACATCCACATATCATGCAAGAAACCTCCATGAACCATGGAATGACCCTCTCCAAGTCAAAAACTATCCACACATGCTAAGATCGCCAGTAGGCAAGTCCTCCAACGGGGTCGACTCTCAAATTAAGTGAATGATGCATAAAAAAATGGAGGAAAGTGGTCAAGAATCTAGAACATGACATGTCAAGAGTACAATTATGTAAGTGAAAATAGACCCAAAGTGTCTTGGGAGATGTGACCAGTGGCTTGGGATCTGTGTACTAGCTCAATATCTATGAAATTTCCTTGAGAAATGTGAAACTCTCTAAGCAACTGTAGAATCATCTCCAAGAGTCCATGGCCAAAGTGTGACAAAAACATAAGAGGGGATCCATGATTAGGAATAACATAAGTTTACTCCAATAGGTGTGACAACCTTTACAACATGAGAAACACTTTTACATTACATATATAGAAGTAAGGGAGACTAGAAATTTCCCTAGATCATGTGTCCTAGTAGATCCATCGCAAGACACTTGCATACCTACCCAAATCATAAATTACCAACATTATGGTGAGTTATTTCCACCAAGGGGTAGTAAGTTAGAGTCATAAGAGAGCCATACCTTGAAATGGGAACTTAAAGGATGGGCCATGACCGACCATAAGGGCTTTATAGATACCACCTAGGTCCCTCACTATTACATAGATCATCTAAGCATGGCCCAATACAATACATAACTACAAATATAACCACACTTTTGTCTCATCATGATATAATGATACACATAATATTCTCATATGATGGATCACATCTGACGAAAAATATAGGGTGCATTGAAGTGAATCTGAGGTGTTACACTTGCCATCTGCTCCCCATGATTGACCAACTAATAGTGGTAGATCAAGGTCACCCTAGTAGTTCATCCCTACATATGGATAATCATTCATGTATATTGAGAGTTTATCACAACGTACAAATATATCATCTCGAAACACATTTTCGACCCCCCCCCACAACCCCCTCACCTCAACAAATACCCCCAACATCACATCCGAGGATCTTGTGGGCCCCCATCACGAATGCAAACATGAGGATGTAAAGTGGGGATCCTCTAAAAAAATAAGGAACATAGGACTATTCCAAATGTGTAGTTGCCTCTTGAAACTTGTTGGTGGGAGGCCAGTGGGAACTTCAATGTCATCAACATCATTTGGACCCACCCAAAGTAGGTCCCAACCAATACCCTCTCTATCAACAACATCTGTCCTCCAAACACCTTGTGTAGAGAATGACTACCCAATATGTAGATCCACACTACAGTTGTAGCTCTTGTCTCTAATCGCTCTAGGTCCATGAGTTGGATAAAAAAATATATAACCTAGCATTGAGTACACAATGGGTCTTGAGGAACTCCTCTAGCCGTTTCTCTTGAGGAAATATCGACTGAGTTTCCCCCACTACTCCTAATGGAGAGAGCCCTGTGAGGAAATATATATCTTGTATGGTGATCTTAATATTCTCTCCCTATATGAATGTCTCTGCATTTTCATCCTAGTATTTCACTATACAAGAGAGGAGACCCTCCACCATTTTCACTAGTGGGTTCTCAACATATTTGAGTAGCCCATACCAAGCTAGAGCTCCTCTCATTATATAGTTCTCCCGAACCTGAGCCTGAATATCTTCGAACTCTCGCTCTCTTTGGATTACTTTGAACTCGACCATATCTGCACAAAACCATATTTCGTAATGTATTTTCATCATATTATGAAAATCTGGGTCACTACCCTTTCTCCCTTCAAAATAGGCTTCCCTGGCAATTTTGAGCTCAGAAGCTCATTTTTGGCCCATGCAAACAAAAACCATTTTTCTTGTGTTGGTCAACACTATAACTAGGCATGTTTCTGTGGTCCGAACTAAGATACCAACCCTGTTTAGTGTGTTGGCCCAAATGTTTTTCCCATGGGGTCCCCTAGTGCATCCTTGAACCTAACTACAAAACCAATCCATAGAAAATGACAACTAAGGCTTTGTCAGTGTTTCATGAAAATAATTAAGGTGTTGAGGATAGATAATGGAGGAGAGTTTCGAGGGAATTAATTAGAATAATTCTATAAGAAGTGCAATATAGCAAGGCAAAAGACTACTCCATACACACCTCAACAAAATGGATTTGCAGAAAGGATGAACATGACACTTATGGAAAAATCAAGGTGCATGCTTAGTGGTGCCGGGTTAGGGAAAGAATTCTGGGCAGAGGCAGTGGGTACTGCATGTTACCTGGTCAACAAATCACCCTCATCAGCGTTGGATGACAAGACTCCACAAGATGTATGGACTGGTAAGGAACCTTCTCTCACACACTTCAAGTTATTTGGATGTGATGCTATGTTCATGTTCCAAAGGAAAACAAGAGTAAGATAAATAAGAAGGATGAAAAGTGTATATTTATTAGATATACAGATGGTCTCAAAGGTTGTAAGATTTGGAACCCAAAAAATAAGAAGGTAGTGTATAGACGAGATGTGGTATTTAGAGAAATGAAGGATGTTGTTAAACAGGAAGTCCTACCAAGTAAGGAAGAATAAGAGAAAATAGAGTTTGATTTAAAGGATGATGAATCAAACTCTACAGAAGAAAATGAATAATAAGAAGAAGATCCTCACAATCTATTATTGAGGAGATCGGTTCGAGAAATAAGGCTACCGGAAAGGCATACTCCATATGATTTCTGTTCAAATTTTTCTTTGTCTATTACTGATGATGATCCTAGAATTGCTAGGGAGGAAATGGATTCAGAGGTTGGAAATCTCTGGAAAAGGGCCATGGATGAAGAAATGGCATCTTTGGATAAGAATGAGGCTTGGGATATAGTGGAGTTTCTAGCTGGAAGAAATCCCATTGACAACAAATGGGTATTTAAAAAGAAGCTGAATGCAGAAGGAAAAGTGGAGAAATACAAAGCTCGATTAGTAGAAAAGGGTTATTCCTAGGTTGAGGGAATTGATTTTGGTGAGATTTTTTCTCCTGTTGCAAATTTAACCTCTATAAGATTTATGTTATGTATTGATGCTACATTTGATTTTGAAGTAGAACAGATGGATGTGAAGACAACATTCCTACATGGGGATCTAGAAGAAGAAATCTATATGAAGCAACCAAAAGGTTATGTTGTGAAGGGAAAGAAGGAGCTAGTATGCAAGCTGAAAAATTCCTTGTATGGTTTAAAACAATCACCAAGGATGTGGTATCAAAAATTTGATATTGATATGCTGGGACTTGGCTTCACAAGAAGCAAAGAGGATCACTGTGTGTATTTTAAATTAATTAGTGATCATTTGATTTATTTGGTCTTGTATGTGGATGACATGTTGCTGATAAGAAACAACAAGGATATTATCCAGGATGTGAAAACTCAGTTGTCCTCTAAATTTGACATGAAGGATCTCGATGCTTCAAATTTCATTTTGGGCATGGAAATTAAAAGAGATCGGAAAAACAAGAATCTCTGGTTAAATCAGAGAAATATGTCGAGACAATGTTGCAGAGGTTTAATATGCAGGAATGTAAACCGATCAAGGTTCCTATTCCTGTTGGTGTAAAGTTATCTGTGGATTAGTGTCCTAAGACACATGAAGAGGAGGAGGAAATATCTTATGTTCCATATGCGAGTGCAGTTGGTAGTTTGATGTATGAAATGGTCTGTACTAGACCAGACATTGCACATGCAGTGAGAGTTTTGAGTAGGTATATGTCAAAACCAAGGAAGGAGCATTGGAAAACAGTAATAAGAGTTTTCAGGTATTTGCATGGCACTGCTAGCTATGGATTTTGCTATGAAGGAAGACTAGGATTGAAAAAAGTGGTGGATATACATGGCTTTGTGGATGGAGACTAGGCTGGAGATCTGGATCGTAGGAGATCCACAAGTGGGTATGTGTTTAAACTATTTGGAGGATGAGCAAAAGACAGGTTGTAGTGGCACTTTCAACTATAGAAGTCGAATACATGGCAACCACTCATGCAAGTAAGGAATCAATATGGTTACAAAGATGGTGTTCAAGTATTGGGTTGGTACAAAAAGCTTTAAGGATAGAGTGTGATAGTCAGAGTGCAATTTTTATGGCTAAGAACCTAACTTATCATTCAAAGACAAAGCATATTGATATTCAATATCACTTTGTGAGAGACATGATTGAAGAAAAGAAAGTATCGTTGATGAAGGTGGACACTTTGAAGAATGTTGCAGACTCATTAAAAAAATATGTGAGGACTGAGAAGTTCTCTTGGTGTAGAGGATTCATGGGCATTACTTCCTTGGATTGTTGACTATGTAACCTTGTAACCTCCTGTATGCAAAGAAAACAACAAGTGGGAGAATGTTGGGTATGCGTTATATTCTTTGCACGAGTAGTAGTGTCTGTGCATTGTGCCGGGTGCATAGGGGGGTTTGAGGGGGGGTGTAGGGGGGAAAATTCCTCTCGTGCGGGGGTTCAGGGGCAGTGCCCCCCAATTTTTTTTTCTACCTCGAGAAACGTGTCACATATTTAGGTTGTTTTTTGGCACATGGTTTCTTTGTCGATGATTTTCTATTTCCGGTTAAGGAAATAGGTTCATTGACTAATCCAGGTCATTGGGTTAGGGTTTTTGATGTTGTTGGCTCCTATATGTATATTGTATTGTAAACAATGTAGCACAATGAAAATATAGAATATGTTGGTTTTCCCAGTTTAGGTTTCCAAGGGAGAAATCTTTGTGTAATGTTTGTATTTGCCATTGTATCTTTTCTGTTCTTTTACTGAAAATCTGTTTGCTGTAAATATTGTACAAGGTTAAAATCTACATTTATTTCCTTTAACACGTGTTGTTGTATTGGTAAGGGGAAGGTGCACTTTATATTTCTTTTGCTTCATCCTTCAAGACTTAAACTTGACTTGAGTGACCTAGAGATGGGGTAGTTTACTTATCATTTATTTCCCTTCATCAACTCACTAGGTCTAGGACATCTCCCTTGGAGAAGGTTTTTCCTCCTAAATAGAAAGGGTATCATGTTGGGGTGACAGTGACAAGATTACCCTCGTGTTACGCCAATCTCGACCTACTTTCTTTTAGGCTTTGGGCAAGTATAGATTGTGCGATAACAATGGTGATGATGTGTTTTGATGGACACTTGGAATTTTTGAAGAGGAGGACCCTTTTATGAGCCTAGATTATGAAGGAGAATCCTTAGGATGCCCAACAACATCCTCCCTTTGCTCAACGACTTGCTAGAAATGTCAAAACGTCACCCTAGAGAGGGTTGATGTCATCTTTAGGGTTTCTTATGTACAATTTTTAAATTTTAATTTTAATTTATGATGTAAAGGGGAAAAATAAAAGGAAATGTCTCCCTTGTTTTTTGGTTTACCCTAAGTTAAGTGGAAAAAAACTTTTTTTTATAAGATTTGTATAAATAGAGATCAAACTCTTGTCATTTTACTATAACTCTCCCATTGTGAGAAGACTATTTGGATGAAATTTTTTCCCCTCTTGGGGAAAATCATTCTCTCTCTCTCTCTCTCTCTGTTGTGATATGGTTTGTCTCTTAACTAATGAAGTGAAGTGGTGTGCTACTCTTGGAGGATCTTTATATTTCTTTGGTGATGAAAATTGTTTGGTAACTAGGGTTTTGTCTTGACATTTCTTGGAATTGGTAAGGAAAATATGTGCTTTGTTAGGTTTCTTTCTTGTTCCATGGTTGTTTTTGGCTAGATTCTTGGAGGAGTACAAGGGCATACACCCTCCACCAAGTTTTATCATTATTGTTTGTTGAAAAGGCTATTGCAAAGGTTGCTAGGAGGAGTAAAAGGGCTTACACCCTCCTAGACTTTACCTTGTTAGGGTTACTATCTCAAGGATGTAAAAGGGATTACACCCCTTGATTATGTAGGTCTAACCTAATAAAAGAAGAGTACATAACCAATTTGGAAATTGACTAATCATTTATTGCATTGGAGAAATAAATTGTTTGCATTGGTAAACATGATTTTGAGAGATATTGATCTTGTTCAAGTTGGAATATTTTCTTGATGCTTTTAGTTCCCTAAAGCCTATAGGGCATCTTAATTGGCCTAGTATATCTTGAGTTATTTCTAACTAAAATCTACAGACATTAGGGATGTAGCAAATCATTTTATATCTTTGATTTTAACTTTCATTTTAACCGTGGAAATTTTCTAGTAAGTCATTATTATCATTATGTTGTTAATTGGTGAACTTTTTGTCGTATTAATTGCTTTTTTTTCATGGATAAAACTTGTTGTTGTAGAAAATATTTTCTACAGCCACTTGGATGTTACAAATTTACTATGAAAACATCATATAAAAACCCTATAAAACCACTAAAGGTTGTGCCTAAGTATTGGAGATTAATCTACATGTTTTGTGCTTCATTTATCAATAAATATTTGATGCTTTGAGTGGTTAAATATGCAGTAAATAGCTTCATTCCTTGCTGATATATACCGTTGTTTACTGTTGTAGTTTGGGACAAAAAAATTCACTTGCTTGTCCACTTAACAATTGAGCTTGTATACTTGTCTCTCTTGTGTCTCGGGCGAGTACAACTATCTTTCGTAGGTACTCAAGCACTTGGAAACCATTAAACATCTACAAGACTCATTATTAAGCCAATTTCCACTTAGTAACTTGAACTATAGGGGAATAACTTCCACAACTTCATTTTCCATCTCATTTCCCCTAAGGGTCACCCATGATTCCCCCCTTGTGTAGGATGTATCCTTTACTAAAGAAAGGGTAGGTTTTACCTAAGGTGACAGTGGGTGGACTCTCCCACAGTTATCACCATCTTGTGGATTGGGTTGGGATTTTCCCAAACTACAGTTTGTGCGATAATAACACCCATCCAGTTTTGCCTAATTTTAACGTCCAGTTGTCCCAATGGTTTACTAATATGTCATTGAAAATACATGTTCTCATTAATCCACCATTCCCTGTGGAATTTTTTCAGTTGCTGCTAGGTTAGTCTAACATTTATGCTCTGAAAAATGGAAGTCTTTATTCCACCTCTCATTTCCTTCCCATCCCCCATTGGTGTCAGTGTTTGTTAGTCACACCTTACTTTTTACGTCATGTTGGATTCAAGGACTCCTCATTGCCTTGATTTCGGCAAGATTTCCCCTATCGACTTCAACGCTTGTATTCTAGGGGTATGGCTTAGAAAATTGTGTACTTTGGACTCATCTTCTTTATTGGTAGGTGTAATGTTCCCAAGTATATTCACTAGGAACTTAGGGTTTACTTTCTGGTTGTTATGCATTTTTTGTTTGAATGTTTTATATATCTGCTTCTCAAAGTTGCGCTGGGAGTGCTTGGTTGAGTTTTATAGCATGTGAAGGATGAATGTAAAACAACAATAGATGGAAATAATAAGATACAAGATAAATAACAAAAGAAAAGGCCCAAATAACTTCAGGTGTGACCTTTATTTAGATAATAAGATGAACTCCATACATAATATTTGTAGATATGGAATGATACAGAAAAGATAAAGAAGTACATGTTAAATATTCCACCAATATACAATGATAGAGATATGTGAGATCTCCTAGGCCTTCAGTAACAACATACAAGTCAATACAAGATCAATTTATTTCCCTTGAAGACTTGGCACCTCCAGATTTAGCTGAGATGCGCCCCAATTGGGTGTAGCAAGCTAAGAAATTCGGCTTCATTGAGGAAGGCCCTCAAAACCTTGCAAAATGTTTCCAAACTATAGATTGGGGTATGTATAGTGCATATGAAGAGATCTATCAACCAAAATCTCAGATCTATCTCTCCAACTCACTTAATCCTCAATGGACAGTGCACAACTCTTCAAATATTCACCCCAAAACCATGATAAATTAATATGCAGAAGAAACCCTCCAATAATAAGTGAGAAAGGGTGTTATAGTCTTGGAAAAACCTCCAGGAAAGAGATTCACCTCATATATCCCTTCTTCTACCCAAATCAAACTAATATTCTTCCAACAATGTGCCCCACCTACAAAAAACCTCCATATCTATGCCATGTCTCTTCAATCCATTGTAGAAATCAACATGTAGCTGAATAGAATGGTGAGGGTGGAATCTTTCACCACATTAACTAAGATTGGATCAGGAATGGAGGAATCTTTAAGCTCCTTGCTGATCTCTAGGGTTTGTTTACTCAAAACCTTAAAACATAAGTTGCATAGCTCAAGAAGCAATCAGATAAAAATGACTTGAATGAGGAGTGAGGCTCCCTCCTCTCTATTTTATACCTCCATCTTCTAATTTTCATTTGAGTTACTTTATTTCTTTTTTATAAGGTTATTAGTTTATTTTCTCCTCAAGTCAAATAACCCTTTTTATGCTTTATCAAAGTCACTTTAATGAAATAACATTAAGTTCCTCATTGACACTTTAGCGCCTCCTAACCCCTTTTACCCATGAGACTATAATCTAGAGGGGTGACTAGACTACTAAGTCCTCTAATGTTCTTTTCAAGGAGAGGGGAACATAACAATCTCTCATACTAGAAATTTCTTTCCCACAAGCAATCCTAAACCTATTTGTTGTAGCACTTGTTTATTCTCCCAAGTGGCGTCTTCTATAGGATTTTTTTTCCATTTGACCAAGTATTCCTTAATGTCCCCGTTCCTTAGTTGTTTCATCTTCACCTCCAAAATATCCTCTGGAATCAAGATCAACTTCCCTTCTTCATCAACTGGTGATAGCTCTTCATTAGCTACAATATGCTGTCCCAATTCCCACTTAAGGCATGATACATGGAAAACATTGTGGATTTTGCTTCCTTATGGTAATTCTAATTCATATGCAACTTCCCCAACTTTCCCACCTTGTAAGGCCCATAGAAACACAATTTGAGATTTTCAGTTCCATTTTTATTAATGCATGTCTGTATGTATGGTTGTAGCCTCAAATACACCAAGTCCCCTACCTCAAAAGTGCGTTGTACTCTATGCCTGTTAGCATATAACTTCTGCTCGTTTTGAGCCCTTCACAAATGGTATTTGAGCTCTTTGAGAATGTATTGAATTTCTTGTATCCATTCTTTAGCCATAGGGGCCCTGTTATCTCCAAAAACAATCTCAAAAAAAGTAAGGGGATCATAATTGTATAAATATTTGAAGGGATACATACCAATAGACATGTGGTGAGTGGTGTTGTAGAAATATTCACCTAGATAAAGCCATTTGACTCACACTTTTTGTTTCCCAGCTACATAATTATGAAGGTAACCTTCCACCTACTTGTTTACTATCTCAGTTCGTCCATCTATTTGTGGATGGTAGCTAGTGTTGGGATTTAACTCAGTACCCACTAGCCTAAACAACTCTTGCCAAAATATGCTCATGAATGTGTTGTCCTTGTCACTCACAATCATCTTGGGCAATCCATGCAACCTGAAAAACAATGCTTCCACTTGAGATGCGCTAAAGTCCATGGATATGGAAAAAAAGTGAGCAAATTTGGTCACACAATATACTATCACAAATATGCAATCCTTCCCTTGTGCCTTGGGGGGACCTGTAATGAAATCCATAGATACACTCTCCCACTTACGCTATGAAATGGAGATAGGTTTTAATATACCTACTAGGTGAGTGTGCTCATATTTGTTTTTATGGAAAGTGGTACACTCCTTTATGTGGTTTATGACATCTCCCTTGAGGCCTTTCCAAGTGAACATTTCCCTTATCTACTTGTATGATTTAAGGAATCCATGATGCCCTGCTAATGATGAGTCATGAAATTATTGAAGCACTCTCTTCTTTAACAAGGATTCTGGAACTAGATAGATCCTTCCCTTGTAATAAATGACGTCATCTATGATCTTGTACCTGACATCCTGTAACTGTCCATCCATCAATTCACATGCAAATTTATTTTTAGAGTATTCCACCAATAGATGGGATTTCCAATTAACTGAGATATATGACATGGAGCAGGCTAAAGGTCTTCTAGACAAGGCATCTACTACAACATTGTTATTTCCCTTGAAATATTCTATGTCAAATCTATATGCCTAAATATTTCTCACCCATTTTTGTTGTCTTTCGTTAAGGTCCTATTATCGCACAAGTTGTAGGTTGGGAAAAGCTCGACACAACCATCAATTGGAAATAACTAGGAGAGAACCTACCCACTATCACCTTAGGCAGACGTTCCCATCACTTTAGAGCTGAGGTAGTCACCTCAAGGGGGGAATCCCAGTGACCCCAGGGGGTATTGAGAAAGAAAGTGATAAGTATGAGTGGATGTCCCTAGAGGTCAATTCTATATGATAGGAAGAGATTGGAAATGAGTCTTCGGAAGGTTAAAGGGTTTCCAAATGAGTTGAGTTACCTACCAAGTGTGAATACCTTCCCTAGACACAAGGAAAACAAAGCATATAATGTAATATGATAGTTGGAAAAGAAAGTTAAGCGTGTTGTCCCTAATTGCAGAAAAAATAAATGATATATATTATCTCAATAAATATAGAAAAGGCTGCAATATAAGTGTTAGGAATATGATAAAATAAACAAGAGGCAATATAGTGAAAGCTAGCTCAACTCACCAATGATTAAGCAATAACTTTAGCACAAATAGGTAGGTTGAAACAAAAGCTTGTTGTAGTGATATTTGTTAGAAAAAGAGGATCACAGAGCAATAAAATAAAACAAATGTGGAAATAAAACAAAAAAGACACACAATACAATAGAGACACATATATGCGTGGTTCACCCAGTGTGGGCTATGCCCACCAAAGAAATTGTCAGGTCCTTCCTTTTTATTATCCAACAAAATGAAGGGATACAACCTACAACTCAACCGATGTAACTTCCTCTTCTTTCTCTCATAGACTCCTCTATAAGAATACAATATTTGCAAGAATGCATAGTTGCAATACAATTCCCTCATAAGAGAGGGTTGCCTTCTAGGGAAAAAAACCCCTAAAAATATATTCTACCATCAGATCTGTGACCTTATAATAAATGGTCCAGATTGACTACGAAATCACAATATTTTACAAGGAATTTTTTCTCAATATTTCTCTTAAGTGGCACTTCCCTCGAATCCCCTGCCAGGGGGGGCTAAAAAAATTGTCGTCGCCCCCCCTGGAACCCCTGGCGACAGTTGTGGGGGGGGGGGAATCCCCCCCACACCCCCGTTAGGTAATGGGGTATAAGCACGACTAAAACAAACCTATGAATAAAGAAGATAATTAGGCTCCACAACCATCAATATTATCAGCCTTACGACTATAGCAAACCAAGCTTAACAATAGAAAAATCAGCCACAAGAAACCACCTCTAACTAGCCCAATAGGTGTGCTAGTCTTAGTAGAGAGTTATGGAAAATTTAGGGCTAAATCCTAGGGTTAGTTTAGGAGTTATTAAGTGTTATAAGGTTAGTTTTTTGTAGCCCTATTGGCTATAGGTTAGTTAGGTTTCTGTAGCCCTATTGGATGTAGGTTAGTTTTTTAAAAGGAGCAAGAGTTTGTGGTTGAAAGGGGATGCCTCAATGAGGTAAGGGAGCCAAAGGCTCAATGAACACTTTCCCAAAGAGACAACTTTAAAACTAGAAAAAATCACGTTTACCAAGGCAACAATTTATTTCTCCAATGCAACAAGTAAATGACTAGTGCCTTTGATAATTGGGTTAATGGAATCAAGCAAAGAAAAAGTTAGAGGTACTACCTCCTTGGGGGTGTAAATACTCTTACTCCCCAAAAAAGGTATCTCTAACTATGGTTTAGGCTATGAGGGTGTATGCCCTTATACTTCTCTTACCAAACCCTTGTTAAACCAATAACATGTAAGCATAAAATGATGGATACTAAGGTGGGGGCGTATGCCCTTATACTTCCCACCTAGCTCTAGAAAATAACCTTGAATTGAATAACAAATGATAGCACAATGTAAAAAGCTCACAAATTCAAGGGAAATAGCTAAGACAAACCACAAAAATAGAAAGGAAGAGACTTCCAAGGCTAGCACACCACTCCCATCAACCAGTAAACAAAGATATAACCATATACAAGAGCACAAGAGAGAGAACTAGCCAAAGGTAGCGAAAATTTCATTCCAATACTTCTCACAATGGGAGAGTTATGTTATGAAATGAGATCTTATGATCTCTATTTATACAAAATGTCTCCAAAATAGTTTGTCCACATAATTTTAGTGTAAACCACAAGACTAGGGGTCAACAACCCTTATATTTCCCCTTTACACAGATAATATTAAACGATTAACTTAAAATTTACTTTTACACAAAAAGAAACCCTAACTTAAGGTGGTGTCACTCCTTTAGGGGACGTTTTGACACTTGGAGAAATTCATTGGTTGAAGGAGTGTAGTTAGTCTTCCCAAAACCACATGTCAATAATCCAAGTAATTTGTTCATGGTCAAAGACTCATTCTTCTCAAAATTTCCTTGTGTCAATGAATGATAGCCTCGCCACCAAACCCTATCCCTCCTAGATGATGTCATGCCACCAAAGGTGACATTTTGCCTCTCCCAAGAAAAATGTTTGGCATGTGAGGGAAATGTTATGTCATCCACAATGTCTTATAGGCCTCTGAAAGTATGTCTCTTGCATCCGTCATGCGGGCCCTTGGAATCCACCTGTGGGATTCAAACCCCATGGAATCCCAAGCTAGGATTGTTCCTCCAAGGCTGTCCACCAACTAGGTCCTGCAAAGACAAATAAGCACGCCCTCCAAGGATCTCAAGTCAAAATATCTTGATAATTAAATCAAGTCAATAAATGAACCACCTAAGCATGTGCATCAAATATATCCCTATCAAACAATTAAGTGCTCAAAGACATTATGTGATTTGCCAAGCTTGGATATGGGAGGGTTGACGAGGTATCCTATTGGGTAGATCTTTCCCTAGGTCAAAGAGTGTTTCCAAGAGATTCCTCTCTAAGCCATGTAAAGTGGGTGAAGTGGTTAAGGATCAAGACTCAATGGGCATGGGGTTCATGACATACAAGGGGTTGTAGTGTCTCATTCATGGGTTCCTTTGTAGAAGGTGTGTGGGACCTTCGTTTGTAATGCAATTTTTTCCAAGCCTATCGTTTTGCCATGATTTGTTTCTTTCTTGTTTTAAGGATGAGTTGAAGGCCACTATCCTGGTGTGGTGTCCAGATAGCGACAATGTGACTCATGAATACTTTTATAGAAATGAAAAGGTTGGCTTGTGATTAGACCCCCTTTCTCTTAGTTGTGCAACTGAGAGCCACTACCCTGTCTTGGTGGCCAGATGATGGTAGTGTCATATCGCTAGAAAACCCATTCTGATGGCTCTTCAAGGGAGTTCCTAGTAGAAAATCCATTCCCAAGAAATACCACTTACTAGGGCACAATGTCAACCACCAAGGTGAAATAGGGAAAAAGGCATAATGTCCAAGAATATGTCATGAAATATAAAGAATTCTAAGATACAACATACTCAAATGACTCAAATATTGAAATGAGACTTACCATAATACCTAAGTTGTACCTCATGGAGCAAGGCCCAATTTCTCTCGAAATCCAGCTGGTGTGGTGGATGCCATCTAAAAATCTATGACCTCGGTGGTGGTGAGAAGTGTCTCCATCTGTGCAAATGGATATTGTTGGACATGTAGTCTCTCCACACTCCATATACACAACCTGAGGGCCTCAAGACATAATCTCCTTAGTTATCCCACAAAATGGGGATAACATCTGGCTCCTACTTGGGTAAATGTGCTCATCGTAGAGTGCATGAGAACCACAACATCTCCTGGTAGACCCATGCCTGCCAAAACTCATACAAAAAAATAAAAACATATAGGGTGGTGCTATCACCCTTTATCCATACACATAAAAATAAAAAAAATGAAAACTAATCTAGAAAAGAAAAATTTTGACATTTTTTTCAAAAAATTGTAAACTAAGCATGAAAACGATATGCAAGTAGAGAAAAATGAAATATGAAATGCATCTAAATTAATATGAGAAATCAAGATGTGAAATGCAAGGAAAGGAAGATTACCTACCTACTCACTCGGGGTATGGCCCCAAAAGAAGTCATGTGACCTGAAAATAAGGTTGGGGAAGAGATCCATCCACCGGTAATGGTATCTTTCTCCCATCTAAGGCTGTCAGATAGTATTTTTCTTTATCAGAATTATTCTTGACAATGTAAGGGCCAAGCCATGAGTTTTCATTTCTCTAGTCATACCTGGTCTTACCCTTTTTCTTGTCCCACATGACATGTTAGGATATTTAGACACTTAGGAGTTAGTTAAGATCTACTTGGTCTAATGTGTCGTTAGGTAAAAGTGTGTTTCCTAGTGTGTTTCTTTAGTATGCATTAGTTTTCATTTGTAGTTAGGAAATTCGACGGTCACGATATGTTCCTGACATAGAGTGATCTAACAGTTCATACTCTCCTCGATCTTAACGACCATTGATCCATGGCTTAACACCCAATTGGTTCATGATATCTATTTAAAGGGCATGGAGGGTCATTTTATGATGATCGATTGTGAGAAACTCTCTTGTAAAATCTCTCTGTAATATTTTTCTTTGCATTAATAAATTGCTCTAAGTGGCCGCGTTGGTTGGGGCCATGGATGTTTCCCCGTAGGGGTTTTACCACTTGAAAACATCGGTGTGTTGATATTTGATCTGGTTATGTGAGTGGTTACTGAAGGTGTTCGTCCTCTATTGGAATACTTGTGTTTTTTAACATGGTATCATAGCCTGTTTGAAGACCCGCTCCTTTTGTAGATCGAGATCGTGAAGCCAAGTTGTCTCATCTCCATTTTCTGTCATTTTCATACATTTATTGGATGATATGATTGTTCCATTGCATCTGAAGCACTCGTTTCATTTAGGAATATTTTTCGTTTCACTCGAAAAGGTTTTCATTTTCCCAAGATACGACCATTACAGTCAGATCCAGAGGTATAAAGCTTGAATACGCATTTTTTAATTTTTTTTGCAGAGTAGTATTTTGTTTTTATTTCGGTTTTGTATTATTTATTTCCAAGTTTCTACTCTTTTATATCTACGTATTATCTTTTCCCCGCATCCTGTGCGATCTCCGAAAATTAGAAACAGATAGGAAAAGGTGCATCTTTCGGGTAAGCTAACCGAGATCTAAAGGTCGTCTTCAACAACAACAACAACAACAACAACAACAACAACACCCCAATCCTCCTTCTGAACATTACAATATGTTTTGCTAGACCATTTGGTTAAAAGTGGCCTTATTAAGTAATAGGTCTTGAGTTCAAGTCTCTCTTTTGTTACTTTTTTTGAAAAAGTTCATGCTAAAATTGTAAAGTGTATTTTACTTCAAGTATAAAAGTGAATCACTATAAGTAGCCTTAATATTTTATTTTAGAGTTATGTATTTTGCATGCAACTTTTCTGTTATAAAGTAACTTCATTGTAAAAGTGATCCCCACTTCTCTTTATAAAATTGGATCACTTCATAAAACAACTTACACTATCACATGGTCATTTGGTTACCATTTATGCCTTTTTTTAAAAGGGCATAATTCTCACATTCGAAGTCCGTTTTCAGCTCCATTTTTTTTAAACCGCATAAATTTTCGAGCTCTTTCCATTCAGATCATCAGTTTTAGTTTTTAAATCCATATTATCTTCATATTTAATATGTCTTCTACAAGTAATCTCTTACTTACCAGCACCAACTACTTCCAATGGAAATCCCATATCGAGGACTTATTAAGAAGTAAATGATTGTACCGGATTACCTTGGGAAAGGAAACAACACCCACTGATGCTAATAAGAAATACAAATGGGATAATAGGAATGATGAAGCATGTGGATTAATCATAATTTCCATCTCTCCTGATTTAAGGTTCCACCTTCAATCAATTGATCAACCCAAAGAAGCTTGGGACAAGATTGAATCTGTGTTTGGTAAACACAATGTTATTCGACCACAACAGTTAGAAAATCAAGTACCGACTTTAAGTCCAAATTATTTTTCTTGCATTGAAGACTATCTATCTAAGTTTAAAACACTCAAACCTTTATGTAAAGAATGTAAGATAAAGATAGAAGAAGATCGTTGCATCTATCTTATTCTTTCTAAGCTAGTTAGTGCATATTCTGTGATTGTATCTACATTTTATGCCATGCAAGAGGCTCTAGGGACAACTTATAAAAAACCCAGTCTTGAGAACTTTTGTGATGATTTGATTAGAGAACAAGATAAGCTTGTACAACTTGGAGTGATCAACACTGCTGGTACCTCCAACAAAGCCTTAGTTTCCCAGCAGAAAGATAAACCCAAGTACCCCAAGAAGTAACATCCTCGCCACAACAACAAGCAATATAAGGGTCCCAAACCCACTCAGACAACTTCCACTCCTAATGGAGACAAAGGAGCAAAATATAAAAATAAGAAGATTGACATAAATTGCAACTTTTGTGATAAAGGTGGTCATGATGAGTCCAAATGTTTCAAGAAGATTGAAGCTTTAGAAGAAACGATGAAGAAGCAACAACATCAATATTGATTCTACTTCTTCGTCTTCTTCTCATGGACATGCACTTTCAAATTTTGGTTTCTCCTTCAATACAACTTCTACTTCTACTTCTGATGAGTGGCTTATTGATTATGGAGCATCTTATCATATGGCCAAGGATAAAGACATATTTTCTACTCTAAATGAATGTAACACCAAGAAAATACTTGTTGGTGATGATAGATATCTTAGTGTTGAAGGATATGGAATAATTCAAGTAGAAAATGGTCATTTCAATGATGTATTATGTGTTCCAAGTCTTTCTTGTAACATTCTATCAGTATATCAAATCACTCATTCAGGTGAAGGTAAAACCGTAGAGTTTTCACCTCACCAAGTTGTAATCAAGGATC
>SNQJ01S0007290.1:124741-150385 GCA_010110895.2 Picea sitchensis | reverse complement strand
GTGTTTCCTAGTGTGTTTCTTTAGTATGCATTAGTTTGCATTTGTAGTTAAGAAATCCGACGGTCATGATATGTTCTCGACATAGAGTGATCTGATGGTTCATACTATCCTCGATCTTAACATACATTGATCCGTGGCTTCACACCCGATTGGTCCATGATCTCTATTTAAAGATCACAGAGGGTCATTTGCTAATGATCGATTGTGAGAAACTCTCTTGTAACTGTGTAATATTTTTCTTTGCATTAATAAACTGCTCCAAGTGGTTGCGTTGGTTGGGGCTGTGGATTTTTCCCCGGAGGGGTTTTACGACATGAAAACATCGATGTGTTGATCTTTGATCTGGTTATGTGAGTGGTTACTGAAGGTGTTCATCCTCTGTTGGAATACCTGTGTTGTCGAACATGACACATAAGCACAAGAATTCCTTCATTGAAATTGATGCAGGGTGTATTCTCAATGCATGAATATAAAGGAAGCTCTGTGTGGACCATCTCTTTGATGATTTCTTCATGTTTTTCACCTTTTTTCTTCAAAATATTGATAAATCCTGGCTCCTTCCCATGGTATTTTGCAAGTTTCCCTTTTTATTCATCTGTTCATGGGATAAACATCTCTATGGAGTCTTCATGTAATAAGGGTAGCTCAGATGGATCATAATCAATAATCTGTGGGGGCACATCATAATTGTGTTCAGTGACATAATTAGGGCCACTTGGATCCATCACATGTTTATTATTCTTTTCCCGTATGTGTAAGATATCATATGTGCTGTCGCCCATGGGAATGTATGCATGTGTAAGGCTCATGCTAAGAAAAACCCCAAGGGAAGAGGACCAAGTCCTTTACAATATCATCCCCCAATCCTCTGGACAATCGATCACTAATATGTCCATGAGGAGGCTAATATGTGGAAAAATAATTAAAAAAACCTCGACTTCCTCAAACACCCCAAAGAACTTAACCCTCCTAGAATCAATACCGCATACATTTCCATAGGTTTAGGTTGTTTTAAGACCAATTTGTTATATCACCTTCAATGAAATGACATTTTCTGAGGCCCCAGAATCAAGCATGCAATTGTTTAATCGGAGGCCATTCATGCCTAATGAAAGTTAGAAGGGAGGATTTATGTCTCTTGACCGATGGAGATACATAGTGTTCAAAATGATAGGATAATATTCCTTCTGATTTGGCACTTGTAATACTTTCAAAATTTCCCTTTTCACATAATGGATCTTACACATCTCTATCACTGGGATCGTCATATTCAGTTTTCCAATAATGCTCGCAACATCTATATTAAACTGAATCTCATATGCAGAAGTTGGATTAGTAAGAAACTCACGTACTGGAGGTGGAGGTGGTGGTGCCACATTCTTTGATGATGGAAGAGGAGTGTCAGGATGAGATGGAGGAGACAAAGTTTTATTTCTTCTAGTGTAAGTTAGATATTCCCTCCTCCTTAATTCCTTCTTCTGATCATATGTCAATTGATTCAAGGCCTAGAGTCTCCCCTCTCTTTATCCTCATCTTCTAGCTTCATTGATCTGTTCTTGAGTGACTTATTCCTCTTGGAACACACATATCATATCCATGAAATTCATATCATCGAGAGAATCTTCATCTCATCGGGGGAATTCATCTTCTCTATGAGGTTCTTGGCATGGGAGGCACCAAGCTTCTATGCCAACCATCCTGACTAGTTTCAAAGTATCTGGGGCCTTGGTCTCTAACCTGTGGCATCACTTTGTTGTTTGGAGAACTAAGTTCTGAGAGAAGATTGATTTCTCTCTACAGTAGTCAAAGGGCCCATAATCTGATTCCGCACTTGAGTAATCTGAGTACTCATCTGATCTAACTTCTAAGTCAAGAGGGAAATCAGATTAAGAGAATTGTTGTTGGAAACCTTAGTTTTTGCTTTCGCCTTGATATGAGGGTATTGAAAAGGTTCTACCCACGAATCAAGGAGATTCTCTTCAATTTCAACACTGTAATCTTTGGCCTATTCCAACAATGTGGGTTTCTTGTCTTTCAGAATGAAGTGAAATTTCCCTTCAAAAGAATTCATGTAAAGGAGACGAACTGATGAGGTTATAGGACAAAATTCTATTGGAACATGGTTGTATAACCTATCAAATATAGTATTGAATTACTTCATTGTCTCATTCTCCTTTTTCTTGGTCTGATTAAATTGAGCTCCAATCATCCTACCGTCTATGTTTGTTCACCATATTCTCTTAAACAAGTTGGAAAAGGCTTCATAGGACGTGAAATGATTGTTGGGAAGGCCTTTGAACCATTCAATAGATTCTTTAATCAATGATAAATAAAATAAATTAATGGCTACATCCTCATGTTCAATCCTTGCATTGTCCATGTCTCGGACCATAACATAAAGATGATCCTCAATGATCACTACATTATTTCCTCATAACTTTGGCAAGCACTTGTTAAAATATTTTTTCATTGTATTAAGGTATGCCAAGAAGGTGGACATGTTAAGAGGTTTGTAGAGCTCCTTTTCCCAAGGGAAAGCTATTGAAGCAAGAGGAAGGGTAATGTGGATGAGGTTTTTAACAACGTGAGACTTTCTAGGAGGCCTTCTTTGGTAAACCTTAGAAGGATTGAAACTCCCAGGGGGAAAATGTTTGGAAGAGGAAGGGTTATGGGGAGGTGGATTCGCCAGATGAGCTTCAAGAGGATCTCATCATAAAAGGTGGAAAGGGAACATCCCTTGGGTGGATTCATTGGGAAAGATAAGGGAAAAATGATTTGGGATAGCTTTCCAAAGTTTCATTAGGGTTCCCAAGAAGATTCAAAATTAGGTCCCCGACAACGACGCAAAAATGTTATCGCACAAGTTGTAGGTTGGGAAAATCCTGACCCAACTACCAATTGGTGACAAATAGGAGAACACCTACCCATTGTCACCTTAGGTAGGTGTTCCTGTCACTTTAGAGGTGAGGTAGTCACCTCAAGGGGGGAATCCTGGTGACCCTAGGGGACATTGAGACGAAAAGTGATAAGTATGAGTGGATGTCCCTAGAGGTCAATTCTATATGATAGGAATATCTTGGAAAGGAGTCTTGGGAAGGTTCAAGGGTTTCCAAATGAGTTGAGTGACCTTCCAAGATTGAATACCTACCTGAGACACAAGGAAAACAAAGCATATAATGTAATATGTTAGTTGTACAAGAAAGTTAAGCTTGTTGTCCCTAATTGAAGAAAAAGTAAATGATATATATGAACTCAATAAAGATAAAAAGGGATGAAATATAAGTTCTAATCATATGATAAAATAATTAAGAGGTAAGATAGTGAAAGCTAGGTCAACTCACCAATGATTAAGAAATAACTTTAGCACAAAGAGGCAGGCTAAAACAAAAGTTTGTTGCAATGATATTATAAGCCTTATGGATATAGCAAACCAAGATTAAAAGTAGAAAAAACAACCACAAGAAACCACCTCTAACTATCCCAATAGGTGCACTAGGCTTAGTAGAGAGTTAGGGAAAAGTTAGGGCTAAATCCTAGTGTTAGTTTAGGAGTTATTAAGCGTTAGAAGGTTAGTTTTCAGTAGCCCTATTGCATGTAGGTTAGTTTTGTAACATCATAAAACTTGAAAAATTCATGTTTACCAAGGAAACAATTTATTTCTCCATTGCAACAAGTAAATGAATAGTGCCTTTGATAATTGAGTTAACTAAGTCAAGCAAAGAAAGAGCTAGAGGTACTACATCCTTGGGGGTGTAAATCCTCTTTCTCCCCAAGGAAAGTATATCTAACAAGGGTTTAGGCTAAGAGGGTGTATGCTCTTATAATTTTCTTAGCAAACCCTTTTTAAACCAATAACCTGTAAGCATAAAATGATGGAGACTAAGGTGGGATTTTATGCCCTTATACTTCCCACCTAGCTATTTCAGATAACCTTGACTTGAAGAACAAATGATAGCATAATGTAAAACACTTACCAATTCAAGGAAAATAGCTAAGACAAACCACCAAAATATAAAAGAATATCCTTCCAAGGCTATAGCACCACTTCCATCAACCAATAACCAAAGAGAGAGACATATACACAAGCACAAGAGAGAGAACTAGCCAAAGGTAGAGAAAATTTTAGTCCAATACTTCTCACAATGGGAGAGTTATGTTATGAAATGAGATCTTATGATCTCTATTTATACAAAATGTCTTCAAAATAGTTTGTCCACATAATTTTAGGGTAAACCTCAAGACTAGGGGTCAACAAACCTAATCTTTCCTCTTTACACAAATAATATTAAAAAAATCACTTAAAATTTACTTTTACACAAAAATAAACCCTAACTTAAGGTGATGTCACCCCTTTAGGGGACATTTTGACACTAGGAGTAAGTTGTTGGTGTTGGAGGAGTGTAGTTAGGCTTACCAAAGCCACATGTCAATCATCCAATTCATTTCTTCCTGGTCAAAGACTCATTCTCCTCAAAACATCCTTGTGTCAATGAATGATAACCTCACCACCAAACCCTATCCCTCCTAGATGACATCATGCCTCCAAAGGTAACATTTTTCCTCTCCTAGGAAAAAGGTTTGGCATGTGAGGGCTAGGTTATGTCATCCAAAATGTGTTCTAGGCATCCGAAGGTATTTCTCTCTCATCTGGCATGCAGGACCTTGGCATCCACCTGTGGGATTCAAGCCCCATGGAAGCCCAAGCTAGGTGTGTTCCTCCAACAATTTCCACCAACTAGGTCTTGCAAAGACAAATAAGCATTCCCTCCAAGGATATCAAGTCAAAATATCATGATAAGTAAATCAAGTCAAGAAATGAGCCACCTAATCATGTGCATCAAATATTACCCTGTCAAACAATTAAGTTCTCAAAGACATTATGCAACTTGCCAAGCTTGGGTATGGGAGGGTTGACAAGGTGTCCTATTGGGTAGATCTTTCCCTAGGTCAAGGAGTGTTTCCAAGAGATCCCTCTCTAAGCCATGTAAAGTTAATGAAGTGGTTAAGGATCAAGACTCAATAGGCATCGAGTTCATGAAATACAAGGGGTTGTAGTGTCTCATTCATGGGTGTCTTTGTAGAGGGTCTGTGGCACCTTCGTTTGCAATGCAATTTTTTCCAAGCCCATTGTTGTGCCATTATTTGTTTCTTTATTATTTTAAGGATGAGTTGAAGGCCACTGTCCTGGTGTGGTGTCCAGATAACGACAATGTGACTCACAAATACTTTTGTGGAAATGAGAAGGTTGCTCTTGATTAGACCCCATTTCTCCCAGTTGTTCAACTGAGAGCCACTACCCTGGCTTGGTGGCTAGATGATGGTAATGTCATACCACTAGATATCCATAGTCATGATAGGCCAGCTTGTGATGAGACTTCCTATCCTCCAACTAACACCCTAAGCATTATTTTTCTCTTGTGGGTCCCCCTTTTCTTACTGATAAGCATTTCATTTCTTTCTTGGGGGATCCCTGGGTGAATAATTTGGAAGGTTTATACATAGGATTTTATTTTAATCAACATGAATCCCTCTGGGACTTTAACCCCTTCTTCCCATAGAATGAGAGACAACCCCTTCTTGGGTCAATACACCCTAAAATCCCAAGAGATAAGGAAATAGGGGGTTTAAGTGATGAAAAGTGGTAAGTATAGTCGAGAACTGTACGATGGCTCTTCAAGGAATTTCCTAGTAGCAAACCCATTCCCAATAAACACCACATACTAGGGCACAATGTCAACCACCAAGGTGAAACATGGCAATTGGCATAATTTCCAAGCATATTTCATGAAATCTAAACCATTCTAAGATAAAATATACTCAAATGCCTCAAATATTGAAATGACACTTACCATAAAACCTAACTTGTACCTCATGGAGCAAGGCTCGTTACCTCTTGGAAGCTAGCTGGTGTGGTGGATTCCATCTGAAAATCTATGACCTCTATGGTGCTAAGAAGGGTCTCCATCTATGAAAATGGATAATCTTGGTCATGTAGTCTCTCTACACTTCATATTTGCAACCTGAGGGCCTTGAGACATAATATCCTTATTTATCCCACAAAATTGGGATTAGAGGTCCATCTGCTCAAGAAAGTACTTGAGGTTGTTACACATTATTTTTATCATTTTGGTAATCCACTGAGAACATGTATTCATGTTCTCAAAAAAGAGTCTCTCTTCATGAAGGAAGTGACTGACTTTCTCTTCTAAAAATCCTATTAAGGAGGGTCATCGCAGGCTGCACTATATATAGGGTGTGACAATGCCTGGTCGTTTCCCTCTTCCCTAAAGCTGGGATGCGATGTCTCTGTAGGCTGCTCCACAGCTAGGGTGCGGCGATGTTAAGAGACTAAGAAAAGGTTAAGCTTCACAAAATTTCTAGAAGGGGATATGCTAGAAGGTGAGGTGGAATCCGTATGGTTGGGATATTACTCACTTCTCTGATTTGGTTGGATTATCCTAATATCTTTAACCATCTCTCTCTCCCCTATATAAAGAGGGATTTCTCATGAAAAAGGACAAGGTTGATCCAAGCAAGATTAATATTAAATAGGCTAATAATTGGATGAGGAATTCTACTTCAGTTCATACTTGAGGGCTTCATTTTAGTTTATCAATTCATTGTGGATCTTCTTCATTCAAAGTCGGAGCAAGTGTGTGTATTGGAGAAAAGGGTCATTGGAAAGGGACCTTGCAACATCAGGGCTTTGGTTGTAATCTCCACTTTCACTTTAACATAATATAGTGATATGTTTCTTTCCCATAAAAATCACTTTGTTTTATTGCATGATTCCTTGATCACATGCATAAGTCCTCATTGAGTATATTATATTGCTTTCACTTTGGTTGGCTTGTGTTCCCTTGTAGATTCAATATCACAAGAGCACTGGAGTGTAGCTAGGACGATGACAAGAGGAAGTGATATTTAAATGGTATATTGCCCATTTCTTGCTAGATAGTATAATCAATGATTAAAGCTTAAGGAAAGCGTCATATTCTATTTTGTTTTGTTCTAGATCTAGGTGGATCTAGGGAGATCTGTTTATGTCCACATTTACCGATAAGTCCCATAACAAAATGGGCAACCATATTGGGGATACAACCTCCTTTTTATTTTTTTCTTTCCATTTTCCTTTAACCTGCCTTCCTTTGATCAATTTCATTTTCTGAGTTTGTGGGTGATCCATTTAGACTCCCTGGGTTTAGAAGTTCTTTTAGATTTTTTTCCTTTCTTCCAAATTTTCAAAATTTATAGAGATCGTCGCACTGTACCCTACTAGCAGACTGCAACGACCCTTAAACGTTGCAATCTTATTGACCATTTTAGTGTGATGACATCACACTGTTCTTTTCCAGTAGCCTGTGATGACCTCAACTCATCGCACTATGTCTTATACCTAGCTTGCGATGATTCCTGTAGGTTTTGATGGAGTGAGTCATTTTTGTCTTTTACCACCCAGATTTTCCTTATTAGCCTGGGGTGAACTTTCTATGCCCATGATTGATTGATTCTTGAGTTTGAATCTTTCTTGTGGTTGGTTTTCAGTGATTGAAAGTCTTTCTTTGCATTTTTGCAAGTTTTTTGCTCATGCTCATTGTCACAAGGATATAATCTTAGATTTTCACCTGGGTGCATGTTTGACAAAGGGTCTTTGGTTTGTTTCGAGATTTGGATTTATTCTATTTTTTATATTGTTTGATGATTAAGAAACACTTTTTGCTTGCTTATGTCAAAAGGTTTTCTTGTCTTTTTCATTTTTGTCTATATTACGAATTTGATTTGGGAATTGTGTTGAGAGTGTCTTGATTTTCTTGGATTGCATTTTCCTTTCGCCATCACATCTCTGATTTTGTCTTGGAAAGGAAGAACTGAATTTATTTATTCTTTTAGTAATCTCTCATAAAGAAAATTTTACATTTGAAATATTTGTAAAGAGAAGAAATTGGAAAATTTGTACTTCATGATTATTTGGAATTGTGTTCATTCGGAATTAAGAGATTGTAATTTGTAGCTTGTTGTACTTCGAAAGAAATACCTTCTCCCTATTGTAACTAGATTTCATTGAATTAAAAATTGCACATTCATCTCTTTTTGCATTTTATTGGGTCAAGGTCACAACACCAACAATTTCACTTCCATCTCCCTTTTTGAGTAAGCAACAACCTCTAAAACACAACATAAATTTAAAATTTATTAGTAACTTTTATTTTCTAGGGATCTTTTCCACCAACATTAGCTAGGGTAGCGCTTTGGAATAGGTTGTGAGGCACACTCTCCAAAGAATCAAAACACATAATAGTATCTTGTGACAGGGAGATTTCAAATCCAATTGTTACATTTTGTCTTGGGAAACCCTTCTCACACAAGGGTCAAACCTGGGGTTGCATTAAGATTAGCAGAGTTACTCACCCTGATTTTTTGGTCTTGGTGTAGAGATTGCACATATTATTGGGGGTCACTTGAAGGTATACCCACAATTATGAGTGGAAGCCTTTCGAGTTTATTTCGGGTTAGATACCTTGCCTTTGCATGTGGATTAGACTGTTGACTGTTTCCCCAAGAATCATTGTTGTGGTTGGTAACCTTAGTAGCCCATGTCTTTAGGGTATTTACACGAGGTGACTGTGGAGGGGTAACTCTCCATGGTACCTGAAATCGACATTGGTCAAACTCACTCGGGCTCCTTGGAGGGTATACCCACAATTATGTGTGGGAGATTGCACCAGGGTGTAAGTTCATTAAGAAGGTCATCAACGTAAATTTTCCTCCCGCTTATCCCAACCCCTTCTTTTTTTGACTTCACGACATTGGATTTCATCACCAACTAGTGACTTCGAAATAAGGATTGTTTGCTTGGTTTGATTCCTAGATTATATTAGTGAGTGTTGTTTGTTTTTTCTAGTTGGCCATAGATTTTTTCCATTCTTTACTTGGTTCAACCAACATCGGTCTTCATCGTTCACGTAGGATGCAAGGGCTACCCCCGAAAAGTCTAGAGAGTTACCAACCTTTGCTTCCTAACTCACCAGAAGGATCTCCTGAGGGAGTAGCCAACAATGAAGTAGCTTCTAAAGTTGGGAGCACACACTCTTTGGAAGGATTTCAAATTGTTTTGGACTCCTTAGAAGCATTCTGGATTCCTCCAAAACCGACATTGAGTGTTCTAAGAAATCCACGTATACCCCGGGTGAATTCATCTGGAGAAAATGTTGTTGTTGATGATACTAAAATATCTACCAGACCTAACATAGGATCTGGAGTAGAGGATCCACTTTTTCAAAATGAATCATTTAGGACCCCAACTCACACTATTGGAACCTCTCATTTTGGTTCTATCGCTTTGACAGTACATGATCTTTATGGTAACCTAGGAGCTAGTCCTGATCAACCTATGGCATCACAAATACTTGAGACATATGTTACCTATACAGTACCTTTGGACCATTTTACTGGTACTAATAGTGGTGTCGCTACCATTTCAGACCAGTTGTTGGTTGTTTCTCACTTGATCCTTCCTCTCCAGATGGCCCATTCTATGGTCCCGTGAGCTACCAAAGTTTCTACTGGAAATGTCATTATTACCCAAGCTCCAATTGGAACGCCTCTTCCATCTAGACCATATCCATCACTTCCCCCTAGGTATAGAGCTCTAAATACTTCCATTTCTATCTCTACCCAGGTTCCATCCGGAGGTTTTGGACTTTTTGTACCTCGTGGGTATAACGATGCAACTCAGTTTGTTCCTACACCTACCCAGGTACTCTCTGGAGGGCCTTATATTCCTCCTCCATATTTGTTAGGTGGGTCTCATCATTTTGGCTCTAGTGTCTCCAATCCTCTTGGAGGCACCAGTCTTCCTATCACTTATGGTTTCTAGATTCCTGTTGGAGGGCAACCTCAATTTGGGGGTCAACCTCAAGTTGGGGCACAACCTCAACTTGGGGGGAAACCTCAGGTTGGATTCCATAACCCACTTTATGGATATAACATGCATGTGTTACAATATCAACCTTGGAACGTTCCTTTCCAAGGAAATCTACAACCATCCGGGGGGAAACATCCTCAAGTTAAGTCTTTTGTACCCCCTGACCTTGGTCAACCATATCTAGGTTCTTTGAATCCCACTTGGGGTCAGAATGCTCAATCTAGTGTTCCTTTCCAAGGGAACATTCCTAATCAACCCAACCCTGTGGGATATATGCCTCAAAATCCTCCACAACTGAATCTGTCAAGACTGTCTAGCTATTTGTAGACTTCTTATGGTCCTACTGGTATACCTATGGGGCTTCCCCCTAAAAACTACCAGTTTCCACAAGTGAAATAATAGTTTCCCTTTCTGGCCACTTTGGATTTACCTGATCTGTCTAGGATTTTGAATGATCCTATCTTGCATTCTCCTTATTGGCCTGTCATACCAGCCAAGTTACCATCCAAAATTCCTAAATTTGACGGCCGAGAAGGAGAGGATATAAATAATCATGTTATGACTTCATCTATGGTGTTCATCCAAATCATTGATGGATGAATCCATCAGATTAAGAATTTTCCAACAAACTCTCACGGGTTCGGAAGAAAAATGGTATATCGAGTTACCTTGAGGATTATTCAATGACTTTAACACATTAGCCATGACCTTTTGACACATTACCAATTTCCAATTCGATACGATACATGAACCAAAATTTTGATTTCTTTCAAGCAATCCTCATCCACTCATATTTTTGATCACATCCATGAGTGGAGGAGAAGACGTTTAATCAAAGTTCCCCTTCATGATCAACTATTAGCTGAGTAGTTTACCAAATCACTCATTGGACCTATTGCTTGTGATGTTTCCATGGGTGGTGTTGTCACTAAAGAGTAGGCGATTAGTCATGTTCAATGTCTCGATCTCATTTATTTGCAAACGAGAACACTTTATGATTTGATCCCTGATGCTCCTCATCCTTCCACAAACCCTACCTCAACACCTCCAACATCTTCTCATGCTGATGATGGTGTGATTGGAACCTTTCATGATGAGACCCAGTCCTCACACGCCAGTCACGCCAATCCCAAACCTAATAATTCTAATGCACAAAATACTCCTACTCCTGCTCCTTCCATCGGTAAGACTGCTGAGGTTAATTCTGTTCAATCCACATCTACCAGAAAGAATCAAAATAAAAAGAAAGGGAAGGGTAAGAATAAGGAGGAAAAGAATAATAATCCACAATATGATAAATCCAAAACAAAAATCACTGATGAGAAAGATAAACGTAAACCTTGTTACCCCTTCCTTATTTGTGGTGACAATCATTACACGAAAGATTGTCCAAGAGGCACCGAGGTTACTAAGTTCCTCCAAGGGTCCGAAAAAACTTATACACCTACCATTTTGTCGCAACCTTTCCCTTCTCAACAAAAATCCCAATTGGTCATTCATGACCAAGCTTCTCCTTCTACCTCATCTTTTGTCCTTATGTGTACTGGTGATTCTAAAAAGAACGAAGTTGCAATTGTAACTCGAGCCAAATATTACTCTCCATCAAAAGAGAAAGTTGATGATATACCACCTTCATTGGTTCAACCTTCTCCCCCAACTTCACCTCCCAATGGTCCTCTTCATCTTGAAAGACTGAGTCTTGATACAGTTCTTCGCCCTCCTCCCAAGGGCGTAGTTTGAAAGTCTGTGTTCAATCCTCACGCGTGTTCTGCCCAAAACTACAATATTGTAGAAGATCTTGCGCAAGCACCCTCTTTGATGTTAGCTCTCGAAGTCCTTCAAAGTTTCCCTGCTCAACGGAATGCACTGTTAAAGGCCATTGGTGGAATTGATCCCACAGACACTAATCTGATAATATTTGACTTGGAAGATCATGTTCCAAGGCTTCCTCCTCAGTTAGCTTTTCATATCCAAGTTGTTTTTGAAAACACAAATATTTGTAGAAGTGTTATTGATGAAGGAGCTTCGACTTGCGTCATGTCCGTCACTTGTTGGAAAGCCATTGGATCTCCTACCCTCATCGAATCACATAATACACTTAAGGCCTTCAATGGTACATGTTTTAAACCCTGCAGTGTACTTCCCTCGTTGTCTATTATGTTGGAAGGTAAGTAGGTCAATGTTGAGGTTTAGGTCTTTGACACACCTCTTGATTATAACCTTTTACTTGGCTGTATCTGGATTGATTCCATGCATGTAGTTGTGTCTACCCTTTTTAGTGTGGTGCGTTTCCCCCACCTAGGAAAGCTTGTTACTGTTGACCAACTGACCTTCTTTAATTCTGATTCCCGTACTAGAAATGTTCCCTTCATTTCGAAGACACCTCCTAGTTATGAGAATGTCAACATGGGTCTTATGAAAGATTCAAATTTGATGGGTACATTTCCAATCCCACCACATGATATTCCCACTCCTTTTGTTGCCTCTATTAACATGATATCCACCATTGTTCGTGAAACCCCTGAGTCATATGACCCATGGGTAGTACCTCACCTTGGTGACTACCTTCGTTATGGTGACAAGATGCCTTTAAGTCTGGTCAAGTCCACTTACCAAGATATTCAATCGACAACCCTCGCCCCCCTTTCTCTCTGTGATTCATCTCCTAATACATTCCACATGGTATTTCCTACTGATGATATGATCATAGTCATTATGTATATGGAAGACACTCCCTAGGACGATCGGCATCATCGCTCCATTCTCTTCCTAGAATGTGATACCATAGAGAGTTACCAATGGATTTCAACTTCGTCAACCGTTGTTTTTATTTCTTCAATTCTCGAGTCAACACACGATGCATTGTACAAAGGGAACTTGAGAAAAATTTCACCTACCGTCCTTCTCAACATATCCATTAAAGTTGGAGTCGTGGAGAATGTTCATGTCAGGGCCTCATGTTCTATTGATGAAGTCCACACATATAAATCCGTTTTCTAGGAATTCTGCGATGTTTTTTCCTGGAGTTACGAAGAGATTCCAAGTATTGATCCTAATATCATTGTACATGAGATTAAGACATACTCGGATGTTAAACTAATTCGACAGAGAATTATCCCAGTACATCCACGCAAAGCTGCTGCTATCAAGATTGAAGTTGAAAAACTTCTTAAAGACGACTTTATCTATCCCGTGGCTTTGATTGATTGGGTATCCAATATAGTTCCGATGAATAAGAAACAAGGTATCATACGTGTTTGTGTAGTTTATAGGGACATAAACAAAGCTCATCCTAAGGAAAATTACCCAACCCCTTTCATTGACCAGATCATTGATGACTATGCCAGTAGTGAAATCTTCTCGTTAATGGATGGTTTCTCTGGCTATAATCAAATTAATATTTTTCCCGCGGACCAACACAAGACCGCTTTTATTTTCCCTTGGGGAACCTTTTCCTACTAGAAATTACCGTTTGGTCTCAATAATGTTGGCGTAACTTTCCAACACGCTATGTATTATGCTTTCCATGATATTAAGAACATTGTGCAACCCTATCTTGATGATCTACCGATGCATTCCATGTGTCGCCAAGATGACCTGATAGATTTAAGGGCCATTTTTGTACGTTGTTGTTATTATCGTATCTGCTTAAACCCACACAAATGTTCTTTTTGTGTGGATTTTGGCCGACTTCTTGGTTTTATTGTGTCGATACATGGGATTCGGGTAGACCCCTTGAAGGTTGAGGCTATCCTTAATTTACCTCCTCCTTCCACTTTACGCCAGCTCCAAAGTTTACAAGGGAAAGAATTTTTTTTACATCGTTTCATGCCTAATTACACTGAACTAACGAAAGGATTCACTCGGTTACTCAAGAAAGGTTACGAATTTTTGTGGGGAAAAACTACAAACAAAGCCTTTGTAGATTTGAAACTTTCTTTAACCCATACATGATTACTATTTCCCCTTGATTATAGCTGAGTTACTTCCTCTACTTAGCTGCTTCAGACTCTACCATTGCCATGGTTTTAGTCCAAGAGGATGATTCGCATGATGATCATGTCATATACTATTTGAGTCAGAGTCTCATGACTACCAAGACTAAATACCTACACGTGGAAAAACTGACCTTGGCGGTTGTTTAATTTGTCCAACGTTTTTGTCATTATAGATTATTATGCCGAACCACTATTATTTCCGATTGCAACCCCATACAACATATCATTACCTGATAATTGCTAGGGAGGAAAGTACTCCAAATGGATAGTGATTCTCTGGGAGTTCGACTTGGAGTTTGAACGCGTTAATTCTAGGAAATATTTGGTTTTCTCTGAATTGATGTGTGACCTTCCCTTCACTGAGATAAAAAATGTAGCAGAGGATTCCTTACCTGACGAATCCCTTTTTTGATCAGTTCTGATGGTGTTTGGTACATAGATATCATCATCTATATCTAGACTCAAACTTTCCGGCCCGACCTCTCTAGTACATATCGTCATCGCCTATGCTATCAATCTCGACAATACATCATTCTCGGTGATACCCTTTATCGCCACGGGATTGACTCCATTTTTCGACGATGTCTCACTTACGATGAAGATGAGAAAGATTTGAATGAATCCCACTCTGGAGCATGTGGCGGTCATATGTCTGGGTATGCCAATGCCCAAAATATCTTATGAGTGGGTTACTTTTTTTTGGAGGACTGCATTACTGTTGTTCAGAAATGTCACGCTTGCCAAACTTATAATAACAAGATAAGATCTCATCCTACTCCTCTACATCCTATATTTTTCATTGGTCCATTCTCCAAATGGGGCATTGACTTCATGACATGTAACCCTCTCTCGTTCGGGGGGCATGGATACATCATTGTAGCGGTGGATTATTTCACTAAATGGGTCGAGGTGATGCCTACATTTAATAACACTGGGAAAACTACAAAAATTTTCATATTCAATCATATCATTACTTGGTTTGGAATCCCTCAAGCTATCATTACCGATCATAGTATTCATTTTCAAAATTTTATGATGTCTGAACTTACGGAAAATTTGGGTCTTCACCATGAAAACTCATCCTCCTATTATCCACAGGCCAATGACCAGGTTGAAGCAATCAATAAAGTTCTCATTACTATGTTTCGACGAATGATAGGAATTCATAAGACAAACTGGCACATGATGTTATTTTCATCATTATGGGCCTATCGAACATCCATTAAGTCTTCCACGAGATTTACACCTTTCCAGCTAGTTTATGGTATTGAGGCTATCTTGCCGATTGAATGGGAAATACCGTCTTTAAAACTAGCCGTTGAATTTCTTCCCAATACCTTCTCTGAAGAAGAGTGTATTTTGTATTTGATGCAATTAGACGAAACCCGCCACGATGCCACCTTAGTTATTGAAACTCAAGAGAAATGTGTTAAAGCCCATTACAATAAGCATGTCAAGCCACATGTTTTTTCTGAAGGTGATCTAGTTCTTCTTTATGAACATGATCGTGATTTTCTAGGGGCTGGTAAATTCGAGGCCATGTGGCGAGGTCCTTAAATTGTCAAACGTGTGTTGGAGAAGGGATCTTATGAGCTAGTTGATTACGATGGAATCCCTTTGAGTGAACCTAGAAATGGGCTTTACTTTAAAAAGTACTATGCTTAGGTCATTTTTGCATGAGTGCTTGTACTTTGAATGTATCATACTTTCATGTGCTTTTTCATTGTTTGGTTTTGACCTTCAGTTGCTTACCTTGCATTTTGATTGGTTTCCAGATGTTGGTGTCTTCACTAACCTACATTGGCTTCACTGATGGCGCTAGTCACGGTAATCAAAACTTAGCATCTGTTGTTTGGACAATCTATGCACCTACAGATGAATTGGTTAGTCTACATGGTGTTTTCCTTGGTCGTGAAACTAACAATATTGCGGAATACAATGCAGTCATCAAATTATTGACCAATGTTGTTTCACTTGGAATCCGTCATCTCATTGTATGACTCGATTCACAGTTAGTAGTATTACAACTGAGTAATCTCTACTCCATTTGAAGTCCTACATTATTAAGGGTATATTTGCGAATTCACCTCTTGGAATGCCATTTTGACTACATTGAATATCAACACATTCTTAGATGTCTAGATACATTAACAGATGCTTTAGAAAATTATGTGTTAGATAGACATTTGAGAAATTTATAAAATCCAATCACACTTTGTATATACAACAAGTAAGCCGGTAGAAGCCTCATATATATATAATGATAAATTTATTACAAAAAGTGTTTGTTCGAAGACCAAAATATAAAAAATATGAAGCACATGGCTTCATATATATATATAGAGAGAGAGAGCATCAAGGATGTTGCTCGCTATAACATGCGACTTCCCATGCTAATTTACGAAGTAGTCAACTAATGGAAGAAGACACGCCCACAGTATGGCCCTGATAATTCCTCGAGATATCATCGATGGAGGCATCCAGGATGTTCATGGTAAGCCCCTCTAGGTTCTAATATAAGATCTCGTAGTCAGTAGTATCTACTCCTACTACGTCATCTCTCTCCCATTGCCTCTGGATGGGGGATGAACCTGGAGGTCGGTAAGGTCCCACATCTCCACCATCAAAAGAACATTTGATCAGTCATCGAGTAAATAACATATAAAAACATGTCATATTAAAAGTCACAAAAACATTATAAAAACAAAATGTACTTATCACCTATGTCCCCCCATTGGGAACCCTCAGGGAGAACCAAGTCTGGATCACCTCAAAAGTCTACACGGGCATATGCATAGTCATCTACCATAAGCATCTGGGTCCTCAACCAATCAAAGAAAACATCATTATACTTGATGATAGGACTAGTCACATGTCGTGCCATGAGGTCGACCCACCTCTTCATTCTTGGATCTTGTGGGGAAGGTATACCCCACTCTACCTACAAGCGTAAAGATGGGACCCTCTCCAGAAATAAGGACACCAAAATTAAACCGTATCCGAATTATTTCAGGCCACCATTCTTGCACTTGGTTAATTGTTTTTTCATGCTTCTGAGAACCCCATCATACTATTTGAAAAATTGGGGCTCCATACATTCCAGTGCATACTATAAGTATCTCTGAAGAGACATATGGGGAGCTGCGCTCCTTGACATGCGTGTGATAGTGTAGAGGACGGTCCATAGGGGCAAGTCACAGACATCTCTGACAACGACTTTTTCGCTATGTTTCTGAGTATCGGGTACACAATGTGCACTAATACAGTGACTCATGGGCTCGCCACCTCCTTTGCTACCTGTTAGTGTAACTTGGGACCGACGGAGAGACAAGCTGGTCAAGAAATAGATATCCTCGATATTTATCATCAAAATGTGAGGACCCACTTAGAATGCCTATTGGTTCACATCCCACATGTGAACTAAGTATTCCAGTAACCTCAATTGAGCCCTCATGCCCTAAATTTTGAAAAATTCTAACAGTCCAAACTGTCGAAGGGCATTTACTGTTCCCAGGTCATTCCCAACAATGTAGTCTTCCTCCTCATTCTCTCTCTCTTTCCATTCCAACATTTTTTACCGTGAAAACCTGCAATGGAACATAACAGAGGGATTAACATCTTCATCTCTTCCCTGGAAATTGTTTATTGGAAAATACATCTCAAAACATTTTTTGATTTGCGCACGTCGCAGGCCTGGATGCCCGTACAATGCGAAGTCGTTGTAGGCCATCTTAAAGGTCGCTTGGATGATCTTGGGTCATCACAGGGCACGATACAGGGCACCTGCGATGACCTTCGTGCGTAGGTACCCTTGAAAATGCAACCCAAAAGGCCATTTCTAACCAATGAAAATAAAAATTCAATCCATGAAACGTTGAAAGAGATGAAAATTACCTGTTTTTCGGAGACCATTTGGAAAATGATCAACTGTGCCTTCTGCAATCCGTAGTGGAAATTTGAGGTAAATGGGGGTTTTTTGGAACAAAGTTTGGGTGGAGTAACAATGAAATAGTAAAATGAAGTTTTTACCCATTTTTATTACTTTTTACTTTTTCATTTTTTTTTTTTATATTATTTTATGTATTTCAACTAAACCCTAAAGCTCTAACGACATTGCAAGTGTTGATTTCTCGCAGATGAGAGGATTAGAAATGAAAATATTGGAACAATGACTCGTTTTTTGGTTTGTTTTTAACATCTGTCACATGTACAGTTCCTTTTAGAGTTTTTCAGGGAAAACTCCAAGCTTAGTTTTGTTCTTTCTCGTGCTCGTAAATCAATGAGAATGTAACTGAGTATACTTTTGTCTCTTTTTCATACTCGTAATGGTAACATGAAAAACAAAATCCATGGAGTATCCTTTAAGCTCTTTTCACGCTCCATAAAAATGAAAAGATTGTCGAGCGACCTTGTTCTTTTCACTCTCGTAAAAGTACTTGAAGAAAAAATTTGATGAGAGGTAGGTTATCACTTTTCGGTATCATCGGATTAATTTACGAAAAAGGAACCGATGGAGTTCTCTTTAAGTGTTTTTCAGACTCTCTAAACATGAAAAACCCTCGATTTTTCTCTCTTTGGACTCGTTAAATAAACATCGAAATACCCACACGAGATCAAACAACTCCTTCTTAGGGTTCGTTAAACATACTCCGAGGGATTGATTCAAAGTATGAGCTTACATCAACACACATATGTTATCCTCCTCAAGCTTGCGTAAAAATAAAGAGGTACTCGCCATAAATGGTGTGGGAAAATTTGGGAAAGAAATGTGTCTCTGTATCCATGTTAGTGGTAGTAATAGTTTCTCTTGAACATGACACCCCCTTTCATCATTGTATCTAGGTTTAGAAATTCATTCATCTTTCATTTTACCATCCACATGTCCATATGTTGGGTCCTCATTGAGTCAATGCTGCCAAGACCATTGTCGTGTCATTCATATGTTCAAGAGAAGTCCAACCTTAATTAGCCTCCTATTGAGTTAGCCATCTGCAGTTATAAATTTTCTACCATGTCGACCTTCCTTGTGTCAGTTTCGAATCATTTCATATTTTGATCTATCTCAAATCTATTACTTATTTTGTGTCATTGATGGGGGATACATCAAGGCCCTCCTGTGATGAGTCTTTTCCTATCGACTTCAACTCATTATCTAGGAAGGAGACTTAGAAATCATTTAGTGCCTTAGAGCTTGCATGCCTCAATGACAGGTCTCTTTGCTTTCAACAGTGGGTTCACATCATTGACCCCTGATTGGAAGATTCCATTGAGTGTTCTACTTCAACTCCTTTATTCACACTCGTTGGATTGTACTGGGGTACCTTGGGAGTCATTGAAATCAATGATGATTTCCCTCGCACTTTTTAATGGTTCTCATCATTGGCCACTAATCAAGTGGTTTCTTCCATGTTCGACTTCAGCACCTGTAATCGCATGGATAGATTCGTACTTAAGGACAATGGAGATGAAGACCCTGGATCATACCATTTTGGTCCTGGGATACAATGGAGTATTCATGATTTGTATTGACACATAGATCCACTTTGTATGTCTCATGGCTATGTCCAAATTTAATTCATTTTAGTGCATAGATCCACAGTGTATTATGGGTGGATATGCTGATTCATGATGACATGGATCCACAATGTATATTTAGTGGCCATGACTCATTTGAAATCTTGTAATCTGAGTATGGGAATACCTATCTCAGACAATGGTATATTATTATGCTGATGCTTGACTGTTTGCAGGTTCCCGACCGATGCACTCTTTATTTTCGATACACATACATTCTACAAAGTATTTCGGCTGTCACGAGTTCCAACCTCATACTTTGGGGGGAATTCTGTTACACGTTATTTTGGTGATATTGGTAATCCACTGACAACATGTGTTTATGTTCCCAAAAAATATCCTCTCTTCATGAAGGAAGTGACTGACTTTCTCTTCTAAAAATCCTATTAAGGAGGGTCATCACAGGCTGCACTATATGTAGGGTGCGACGATGCCTGATCATCGCCCTCTGCCCTAAATCTGGGATGCGATGTCTCCACAGGATGCTCCACAACTAGGGTGTGATGAAGTTAAGAGACTAAGAAAAGGTTAAGCTTCACAAAATTTCTATAAGGGAATCTTCTAGAAGGTGAGGTGGCATCCGTATGGTTGGGATATTACACGCTTCTCTTATTTGGTGGGATTATCCTAATCTCTTTAACCATATCTCTCTCCCCTATATAAAGAGGGATTTCTCATGGAAAAGGCTAAGGTTGATTCAAGAAAGATTAATATTGAATAGGATAAGAATTGGATGTGGAATTCTACTTCAGTTCATACTTGAGGGCTTCATTTCAATTTATCAAGTCATTGTGGATATTTTTCATTTAAAGTCAGAGCAAGTGCGTGTATTGGAGCAAAGGGTCAGCAGAAGGGGACCTTGTGACATCAAGGCTTTGGTTGTAATCTCCACTTTCACTTTAATATAATACAGTGATATGTTTCTTTCCCATAAAACTCGCTTTGTTTTATTGTATGATTTCTTGATCACATGCATAATTCCTCGTTGAGTATATTATATTTCTTTCACTTTGGTTGGATTGTGTTCCCTTGTAGATTCAATATCACAGGAGCACTGGAGTGTAGCTAGGACGACGATAAGAGGAAGTGATATTTAAATGGTATGTTGCTCATTTCTTGCTGGATAGTATACTCAATGATTAAAGCTTAGGTAAAGCGTCATATTCCGTTTTGTTTTGTTCTAGATATAGGTGGATCTAGGGAGATCTTTTTATGTCTACATTTATCGATAAGTCCCATAACAGAGGCTATTATGGTCCGTTCCAACCACAAATTTCTTTCCAACTAGATACTACCCAAATTTCACCAAGACGTACATTATGGCTAGCATTTGTTTATCATAAATGGTACACAACAACTCAGACTCCCTCAATTTGTGAATCTCATAGGAAATGGGATGCCTATTTTGCATGAGAAAAACTCCAACACCCTCACCTGATGCATCACACTCCAAGATGAAAGGCCGAGAAAAACCAGGAAATGATAATGCAAGACAAGTGGTCATCACCTTATTCATTTTCCCAAATGTTTATTGTGCTTCAATACTCCACTTGAATTTCCCCTTCCTGGTCAAATCAGTTAGGGGTGTGCAAAGTTTGGAGAACCCCTTGACAAATGTCCTATAATAACTGCAAATACTAAGAAATACCTTACACTATGTGAGTGTTTTGGGTGTGGGAAAATCAATGATGGCTTGTATCTTCTCGTGGTGAACCTGTACCCCTTTTTCTCCAATAATGTGTCCCAAGTAGAGAACCTCCATCATCCCAACTTCACATTTTTATTCCTTTTCATATAGTGACTATTTCTCCATGATGCTCAATATCACATCCACATGTTTGAGGTGATCCTCCTATGTTCTACTGTAGATCAGAGTCATAATTGAAGACAAGTAGGTACTTGCTCAGTTGTTTGTTAAACACATGGTTCATGCATAACTGAAAATTGGTTGGCACATTAGTCAATCCAAAAGGCATGACAATGAACTCATAATTCCCATAGTGGCATATGAAGGTCATCTTATGTATGTATTTCTCCCTCGTCCATATTTGATGGTATCCAAAGTGCAGATCAATTTTAGTGAAGTACATTGCGCCATGTAACTCATCCAACAACTCATCTATCCTAGGAATGTGATACCTATTTTTATATTTTTCTTATTCAAATCTCTGTAATTGATGCACATGTACATAGTCCCATCCTTCTTCTTCACCAACACAATTGACGATGAAAATGGGAGTGAACTGGGTCTATTGTGTCCCATGGATAGTAATTCCTTGATGGAATTCTCAATATCGTCCCTGTGCTTCTTAGAGTGCATGTAAGGTGTAGTGATGACCGGTTTGGCACCTTCTGCCAATTCTATTATGTGCTCAAACCCCCTATCTGGTGGTTTTCCTGGAGGAATCGGCTTAAAGACCCTTTTGTGCTTGTGAAGGATTTTTTGTATGTCTGGAGGGTATTGCTTGTGCTCTCCATCACTTTCTTCCATAAAAAATAATTTGACTGCATATGCCACCTCCTCATGCCTAAATATTTCAATCATTCTCTTGGAAGTCACAACTATAGGTGCCTCTCATGTCATCCCCTTAAGTGTGATCCTCTTTCCTTATTCTGTGTTGAAAGAGATTTCCATGGTTTTGTAATTGTTGGTAATTGGTCCCAAGGTACTAAGCCATTGCACACCTAATATGATATTAGTGTCTGGAATGTCCACCACATAGAAATCATGTGTCAAGGTGTATCTTCCCAATGTCAATCTCATCCATGGAATACACATGTCACAATCCATAGTGTTCCCTCCTGCTACTTCAACCAAGAATCCCTCAAAGTCTACTGTGGGAATGTGTCTCCTCTCTACCATAGGAATATCAATGAAATTGTGAGAAGCTCCTCCATCAACTAGCACTATTTCTCTTTGTCTCTGCACAACTCCCTTCATATGAAAAGTATTAAACTTAGGCACCATTTTAATAGAATAAATGGTAACCTTCTTAAGTCCTACATCATGGTGTGGAGGTACCTCACCACCCTATGCATGCAAGGATTGTTCTTCCTCCCTGTGGCTCATATGTATGTTATGGATGGCTCCACTCTCCTCATCATCAGTCTCTTCCTCACTATCAGACACCACTTCAATATAGTGAATATTTCCTTTTCCCATACACATATGACCTAGCTACCATGGTTTTTTTCAAATCAAGTATAATTGCTTCCTCTCTAATTCTCTTCTTGTGGATTCATCCATCTTCCCCTTTCCTTTTTCAATTTGTTTGATGTCTCATCCCCTTGTAATGATTGGGGGTATAGGTGTAAACTTGTTTCTGTTAGTTTCCCCTATGGATAAATGATTCTACATCTCCTCTAGGTTGCACTGCATAATAACTTGGTTGTTCTATAGTGTGTCACTCATTGTTTGGATCTCTTTTTCGGCTAAAATTGTTGCTTCTTCTGACACTACATATTTTGTTTCAAGAGTTTTCCCCATACTGACTTATTATTCTGGAATATCTAATAAAGGTCGCCCCCCATGGCCTCTCCTCCTAGGATTTAGTTTAATCACAGGCTAGAGAAGGAATTCTCTTTGATACCACTATAATGTTCCCAAGCAGATTCACAAGGAACTTAGGGTTTACTTTTTGATTGGTATGTATTTTTTGTTTGATTTTTTTTTTCAGTTTTGCTTCTCAAAGTTGTAGTGGGAGTGCTTGGTTGAGTTTTATAGCATGTGAAGGATGAATGTAAAACGAAAAAAATGGAAATAATAATATACAAGAGAAATAACACAAGAAAAGGATCAAATAACTTCGGATGTGACCTTTATTTAGATAATAAGTTGACCTCCATACATAATATCTGTAGATCTGGAATGATATAGCAAAGAAAAATAATTATGGGCTGAATATGCCACCAAGATACAATGATAGAGATATTTGAGACCTCCTAGGCCTTCAATAACAACATACAAATCAATACAAGATCAATTTCTTTCCCTTGAAGACTTGGCACCTCCAAATCTGGATGAGATGTGCCCCAACTAGCTGTAGCAAGCTAAGAAATTTGACTGTTGGAGTTACTTCACACACACCTAGGATTTATTTTTCCTAAGGTTTATTAGTCATTATTCAGTCTCCTATATTTTAGGGGAGAATATTCTAGCTGGAGAATATTATATTTCAGTTGACACTTTAGTTTGACTAGTTGAGTGGAGTCTAGATGCTGCATTGGTTTTGTCACCATGCAACATTTGGATCATCACCAGCTAATGCGCATTGTCCTTGGGATCATCATCAGACTATCAAATTACTCATGATTGCCTAATCTCCTTCTGGCTTCACTCTGTTTCAATCAGTTAACTGAAGATTGGTTGACTAGTTAACTTAGACTAGGTGGCAGTTCACTCCCGTAATTACCTGAGAGACTAGACTAGGTGGCAGTTCACTCCCGTAACTGCTGGTGTGTTTCCAGATCACTCTAGACCACCACTATGGCTCATTAGTTACTCATGTATCCTATATATATTGTAAATTATTCACTCTTTGATTGTGGAATACAATTAATGAGAATTCTTTCATTCTTTCTCTCCTTCTTCTTTCTCAAATTCTCTCTGCAAATGTGTGTATTATTGTTTATCTAGATATATTATGTGTAGGTTCAACACATTTATATGGTATTAGAGCCGACGAACTACTAAGCAAAAGCTACACCAAATCATTTTTTGCAGGTACTGAAGATTGAAGAACGCAAAAAATATGGAATTTATGTTTTACTCACCGATAATACTTCTCACGCCTCATAACTATTTGGAGTGGAAGCCAAAGATTCTTATTATTCTCAGAAGTAGAGGCTTATACCAAATAATCATGGCAACGAAAGTAGATTTTAATTCCACCGATGAGAAAAATGACTTTCTCAATAGACAAGATATGGCCATAGGATTTTTCTGCTTATCTATTTCTTCAGAAATTCTCCACCAAGTATGTGATGTCACACAAGACTTCACTCCAAATGAATTATGGACCATATTGGAGGTTCTATTTGGGAATAAAGAATATTGTGAATATTTCATGCAGGAGGTTGAACAGATAGAGCCCGAAGAGAAGCCACCAGAAGATCAAGCCTCTTATTATGAAGAGTCTTCTACAAAACTATTTGCACAAATTTCTATTCCAATAATTGAAGATGATGTCTACTCCATTTCATATTTTTTTCTGAAATTCATGTGGAAGATATATGGCATGCATCTCAGGAGTCACATGCAGACAATTTTCCATGCACAATGCATGCATCTCAGCAGACAAAAAGGGAGTCCTGCACATCAGACTCCATTCTGATATTTTCTGAGAAATTTTTTTAGAAACAAATTGGATATTTTAATTCCTATCGGGAAAATATCCAATTTAAAAAAAAATCATCTGAAACGGATTCTGGGAAGTGAAGTTATGATCATTTTAAAATCAACAAAAATTCAACATTTTTCCATAAATGACCACACGATTTTCAAAGTTTCATCCAAAATTTATTTGGATATTATTAATTACAAGAAGAGAAAGTGGATATGTGTGGACATATCAATGGTACATCTATTTCATCAGATCCGTGCAGACATCTACATATTCAAAAAAATCTCCAAAGAGAAGAAACTTCCATAGTTGCGAGGTCTTCTTGGAGTGAAGGACATGGTTTCTTAGCAACTGCCTTTCGTTCCTTCTCATTTTATTTTTTTATGCATTGTAATTTGAGGGGGGTTTTCCCTCTTTCCTCGTTTATTTTAGTGTATCTTTTGTATTTGGGTACCTAACATGGCCTCATTGCTGGGACCCTTCTTTATTTTCACCATAGTCATTTTCAGAGGGGGGTGTTGGAGTTACTTCACACACACCTAGGATTTAATTTTCCTAAGGTTTTTGCTTGTTTATTAGTCATTATTTAGTCTCTTATATTTTAGGGGAGAATATTCCACCTGGAGAATGTTAAGAACCAAATATCAATATAGCATAGAAACACCTCAGAAAAAGTACTCAACGCCTTGAAAAAGAGATAATTTCAGATAATAAGCCTCTTCGAGGGGGCAAGCTCCTTTTACCCCACTTAAATGTTCAAGTACAAGATGATTCAAAATGAAAATGTCTCCTTGGTATATATAGG
>SNQJ01S0007290.1:108764-119485 GCA_010110895.2 Picea sitchensis | reverse complement strand
GGGCAACCTCCTTTTACCCCACTTAAATGTTCAAGTACAAGATGATTCAAAATGAAAATGTCTGCTTGGTATATATAGGAGACTAGGAGGTATAATTACAACTAATGGCCTAAAGACGACATAAATAAAATAACATTACTAATATAATATGCCCCAATTAAGGGGTAAACATATAATATTCTCTTTCAGTTGACACTTCTGTTTGACTAGTTGAGTGGAGTCTAGATGATGCATTGGTTTTGTCACCATGAAACATTGGGATCATCACCAGATAATGTGCATTTTCCTTGGGATCATCACCAGACTAGCACATTACTCATGATTACCTAATCTCCTCCTCTCTTCACTCTATTTCAGTCAGTTAAGTGAAGACTGGTTGACTAGTTAAGTCAGAGTAGGTGGCAGTTCACTCCCGTAATTACCTGAGAGACTAGACTAGGTGGCAGTTCACTCCCGTAATTACCTGAGAGACTAGACTAGGTGGCAGTTCACTCCCATAATTGCTAGTGTGTTTCTAGATCACTCTAGACCACCACTATGGCTCATTAGTTACTCATGTATCCTATATATCTTGTAAATTATTCACTCTTTGAGTGTGGAATACGGTTAATGAGAATTCTTTCATTCTTTCTCTCCTTCTTCTTCTTTCTCAAATTCTCTTTGAAAATGTGTGTATTATTGTTTAACTAGATATATTATATGCAGGTTCAACACATTTACGTCGGCTTCCTTGATACAGGCTCTCAAACCCTTGAAAAATGCTCCAAACTATAGATTTGGGGATGTATAGTGCATATGAAGAGATCCCTCAACCAAAATCTCAGATATATCTCTCCAACTCACTGAATCCTCAATGGACAGTGCACCCCTCTTCAAAACTTCTACCCAAATCCAAAATAAATTAATATGCAGAAGAAACCCTCCAATAATAAGTGAGAAGGGTTCTCTAGGCTTGAAAAACCCTTCAGGAAAGAGATCCACCTCATATATCCCTTCTTCTACACAAATTGAACTGATCTTCTTTCAACAATGCACCCCACCTACAGAAAACCTCCATATCTTTGCCCTGTCTCTTCAATCCACTATAGAAATCAAATTGTAGCTTAATAGAATGGTGAGGGTGAAATATTTCCCCACCTTGACCAATATTGGATATGGAATGAAGGAATCTTTCACCTCCTTGTTGATCTCCAGGGTTTGTTTACTCAAAACCATCAAAACGCAAGCTGCATAGCTCAAGAAGTAATCAGAGAAAAATGACTTGAATGAGGAGTGAGGTGCCCTCCTCTCTCTTTTGTACCTCCATATTCTAATTTTCAACTGATTTACGTTATTTCATTTTCTAAGGTTATTACTTTGTTTTCTCCTCAAGTCAAATAACCCTTTTTATGCTTTATCAAAGTCACTTTAATGAAATAACATTAAGTTCCTTAGTGACACTTTATCACATCCTAACCACTTTTACCCATAAGACTATAGTATAGAGGAGTGACTAGACTATTAAGTCCTCTAATGTTCTTGTCAAGGAGAGGGGAACATTACAGTGGGTGCCTCGAGCCAAGCAAGGAGAGACCTCAACTCTCTTTCAGTTAGTTGTGTCTCATGTGCTCGACATCTGCTCATTGTTGCACGATTGAGAATCATACACTTGATGGTTCAGTGATCCAATTGATTGGACCCATTTCTTGGACATGTGTGACATGCATTAGACCTCGAGTAGCCACTCGCATGTTTTGACATCAGTATTTGATTCCAAAGATATAACTCCATTGGTTTTACTTTGGATAACAAGCCTAAGGAACCCCTTTCATTCTTGGGCACCTACAAACTTCCCCCCATCAACACCAACACCTTCATTATAGGGGTTAGTCCTATGTACCCTAGTTCCCCATTTACCTCCTTGATTGGTTACATTAGACCAAGCTAAGAGGTTCGTCAATCCTCTCATACTTGGTATGATCTCACATGATCGACTTAAACTCATCATCGCACCATTGAGATTCACACATTTATCAATGATCTAGCCTCAAATGTAATTCCTGGGATTTGATTGGATCAGTTTCATCCTTCTTATTAGAGCCCTTGGTTTGAGCTTCCCTTCAGTTACCTCATTTCATATATTCAGAGCCTCTTTCCTAGTCAGCAAGAATTCTCAGGTTGTTTCCATATCCCTCCCCCAAGGGAGGACTCATCAGTTCCTATGTATCCATATCAACAACAATTATGATGTATATCTGGCCCTTTTAATCCAGGCATATGTATATGGGAATATTTATATCATTTTATTGTACTATGGCCCTTCTTTGTCAACACCATATTGAATTTAAGACTTGATTTTGTCTCACTTTCTCAACCCCTTTTTTTTGGGCACATCATTGTATTCATCATCATGAGTTATATCAACAAGTATGGGTATGCCTAACTTGTCTCTATTGAGATCATGTACATTCACAACCTTGTGACTTTCTTGTTGACAGTTGGTACTCCTCAACCTCTTCTGTAGGTGGTTCTTCTTCCCAAGGAACTTCCCTCCCTCCTTGGTCACTTTGTAGCTTGGTAAAAGAAAACTATAATGTATTTCAGTCATACGATGTGATCCTAACCTTTTACATTAGGGGGCATATATTATAACCCAAAAGTTGTTCACCTAGACCAAATTAACTAGGTTTACGAAATGCACCTCCAAGGTTGGGGCTGGGATTATATGCAACATTGATTCAAACTTCATACTCTTTTATGAAAAATATTCAAAAGAGAGTAGATACAAGGTACAAGGACATACACAACATAGGAGTGAAAACTATTGTTGGTGTGATTACCCCCCATTACAAAAGTGTAGGACAAAGTATTCTAGCAAGCATTGCATAATAATATTTATCCAACATGAATGTAAAATTAGTGAGTAAATATTTTTTTTAGAGAATAAATACCACACAAGAATAGGTTTGGAAAGGAGTCAGCCAAATGTCCCCAAAACCATCGATGTATGTCTCCAAGACCATCCCTTCTTTTGGTAGGAAATGTCTAGAGGGGAGGTGAGGAAAGTCCCCCACATCCTCTAGGATGTCCCCTTACAAATGGGAACTTACCCCCATATTGTTCATGTATTAGAGGACATGGAAATACAAGGGACATGTCCTCAGTTGTGGGTGTTACCCCCAACCTATGGGTAACTAAGGAGATCATGTCTCAAGGCCCACAAGTTGCAGACATGGAGTGTCGAGATCCATATGGATAGATCATATCCCCAGAGGGCCCTTAATTTCATGATGCATTATACACATCACCAGTGGAAGTATCCACCACACTAGCCTGGTCCCAAAGAGAAATGGGTCTTTCTCCATGAGGTAATGAGTTTGGGTACCATGGTAAGTGTCACTCTAATATTTGAATCATTTGAACATGTTGCAAATAATCTTTCTTGATTACAAAAAGTTTTCTTGGAATTTATACTCTTTTCCTTATTTAACCCTGGTGGGTGTCATGTTATCCTAGTAAGTTGGTATCCCTGGGGAATAAGGTGCTACTAGGGGGTTCCTTCAAAATTCATCATCCATTACCGATCATACTTATCACCTTCCATACTTCTTCCATGTCATCTCCTTATCTTTTAGGATTTTCGGGTGTATTGACCCGAGAAGGGATTGTACCTTATTTCATGGGAAGAAGGGGATAAAGGCCAAGAGGGGAAAAGTAGATGGAAAAAGATAAAATCCAATTATAAAACCTTCCATATGCTCTCCCAAGAGGTCTTGAGAAACAATGAACCATTATCTCTTAAAAAAATCAAAGACCTACAAAAGAAAAATACACAATAAATGGACCTCTCACTTGTTGAGGTGTGTACACTCATGCAATGCCTCTTTCTTTCCATGCATATTGCACTCTGTGTACCTATATCTTCAATGGACATTGTGGTATTAACCCCCACCCTTGATTTATCTTGGGGAGTATCGAGTGTTCGGACTTTAATAAATTAATGGCAACAAATGGGTTTGGAAAAATGTTGCATTACGGACGAAGGGTGTCTCACCCTCTACAAAGGCACCCATAAATGAGACAATAGAAACCCTTGTATGTCATGAACCCCATGACTAGAATTTCACCCCACTCCACTTCGCATGCACACATGACTTTGATAGGTTCCACTTGGGAAACACCTTGGACCCGGGAAATGATTGACCCAATAGGATACATTGGGAACCCTACCACACCTAAATTTGACAAATTATATAATGTATTTGATCATTTGAAGGGGGGGTTTGGTGCACATGTTCGGGTGGTTTGATTATTAGATGTGGCTTACTTGTTATGATAATTGTGACTCATGGACCTCTGGAGGGAGTATCTATTTTTCGTTGGAGGACCTTGCTTGGTGGACAAGTATTCATGAGGAGATGATCAATTCAGACCTTCATAAGGGATTGAATCCCAAGGATGGATGTAGAGACCCCAGGCTTGGGGAAAGATCATGATGACCAATTTGCACAGTGAAGGAAGAGGAAGTTTCCTTTGGAGGCACCATGGCAGGCCTGGACAATGAGTTTCCACACTTCCCCACCTAGACATTGGCCTTTGGAGGCCTTGGATGTCTCCCTAGTTGGCCATGAAGTCACCCAGGGCTAGGGTTTGACACCTCGATATGTTGGACTTTAGTTTTGGCATGTGTGGCATGGAGTCCCAATTCTCTACTAGATGACCTCAATGTCTCATGAAGAAGGCCTAACGTCACCCTAGGAAGGATGATGTCACCCTCATTAGGGTTATTTTGTGAAAATTGATTTAATTTTTGAATTTTAAGAGAAAATTGAGATGTAGGCATTGTTTTGTGAAAAGACACAACTGTTGGGTAAACAAGTCAAGATTTCCCATATAAATATTGTTGGCTAAGTTCATTTTTTCATCATAAGTCATCACTCACAAGTGGTGGACTAGAATTTTATCCATCTTTAAGGGCTATTGGCTGAAATAACTAAGGCACACCTTCTTGGAGAGGATTTTTATGGTGTGTTATACCCATTTTGTGGGATAACTAAGGATATCTTGTCTCAAGGCCCTCAGGTTGCAGATATGGAGTGCCAAGAGACTACATGACTAACAATGTCCACTTGCACATACAAAATCCCACTCTATCACCACATTTGATCCATTGTCAGTGCATCCACCACACCAGCTATCTTTTGGAAAGAAGAAGGGTCTTGATCCATGCGGTACTAGTAAGGCATTGTGGCAAGTAATCACCCTAATATTTGAGGCATTTGAACATGTTGTATTTAAGCTAGTTTTGATTATAGAATGCTTAATTAGACATTATTCCTTTGACCATGTTTCACCTTGGTGAGTGTCATAGATTTCCTAGTAAGTGGCCATCCTTTGGGGAAGGTTTGTGACAGGAGATCCCTTGAGGGGTTATCGTACCATTCTCGACCATACATACCACTTTCTACTCATTATATTCCCATAATATTTCCCTCTTCTAGGCCCTTTGACTTTAGTGACCCAAGAAGGGCATGTACCTCATTTCATGGGAAGAAGGAGTTGAAGGCCTAGACAGATTATTGTTGGATAAAAATATAAAATCCTAGATATTAACCTTCCATATGCTTCGCCCAAAGATCCCCAAGAAAGCAATGAAATGATTCTCTGTAATAAAAGGGGGACCTACAAGAATAAATGATAATGAATGCTTAAGGGGTTAGTTGGAGGATAGGAGGTCTCATCACGAGCCGACTTATCATGATCATGCGTATTTAGTGGTATGAAATTACCATCATCTGGTCACCAAGATAGGATAGTGGCTCTCAGTAACACAATTGAGAGAAAGTGGGTCTCATCACGATACAACCTTCCATTTCCACAAGGTATTTGTGAATGACATTGTCATTATCTAGACACCACACCAGGACAATGGCCTTCAACTCGTTCCTTAAAACATAGAAGAAATAATGAATGGAAATAAGATGGGATTGGAAAAAATGCATTGCAAACGAAGGTGCCACACCCTCCACAAAGGCACCCATGAATGAGATAATATAAGCCTTTGGAATGTTTTCATTAGATGAGGCATGGAGAAGGCTTAACACGTGATGAGGAGGTTCTAAGAGCCCCAATGAATTCCACATCTTCTCCAACAACTTGCTCAAGTGCCAAAACGTCCCCTAAATGGGTGACGTCACCATGTTCTAGGGTTTCTTTTGTGTAAAAGTGAATTTTAAGATTAATTGTTTAATATTATTTTGATGCAAGGGGTAATATAAGGGTTTTTGGCCCCTTATCTTATGTTTTACCCTTTCTAAGTGGAAAAACTATGTGATGGTCATTTTGTATAAATAGAGATCATGAAATCTCATTTTGAAACATAACTCTCCCATTGTGAGATGTGATTGGCTGAAATTTTTGCTATTCTTTGGAATTATGGTGTTTCTCTCTTGTGCAAATGTTTTATGGTGCTATATTTTGATGAATGGACGAGGAGGATTTATTTGCACCTCTTGGATGCTTTTTTTCTTGATGCTTATGGTGAATTTGCTTGGGGAAACTACGGTTTGATCTCTCTCTCTTAGAATTGGTAAGGAAAAATCTGCATTGTTAGTTATTTCTTTCTATTTCTTGGTTATGGTTGTTTTAAACCCTAGGACGATTATGTTGTATATACCCTCCATTAAGCTTCAACTAATTTTCTAAAGTTTACAAGTTATTTTTATGGGTTGCTAAGAGGAATACGAGTGTGTATACCCTATTAGATTTATCCTAAGTTTGATTGGAATACCCTAGGAAGTAAAAGGGCTTACACCCCTAAGTTATTTTTTGATCTAACTCTTTATTATAAGACTCCATTTACCCAATTTTAAAGGCACTAATCTGAATATTTTTCATTGGAGAAGTAAATAGTTGCATTGGGAAACATGATTTTCGGTGATTTCAACTTTTTGCAATATGGGTTTTTTTCCTTGTGCTTAGAGCACCTATTATCCACTAGGAAATCCCCTCTAAAGGGTTATTGCTTGTTTTTGATATAAAATTTCATCTTCAGCCACTAGGGCTATAGAAAACCTAACTTTCTTTCACTCATAACTTGCTTTTCAACTATCAGAATTAGTTAAGTTTTTGCCACTTTTATCTACTTTGTCTAGCGCAACTTTTGGGTGGATTCTTTGTGAGTTTTGGTGGTTGAATTTACTGTTTTAACAAAAAGTTTGCTACATCCATAAGGTAGAAAAAACTTTCTGTAAACATCTTTTATTACAACCTTCTTTCTTTGCTAAAGTCTAATGCTATCTTACTTGGGTTGATCTAGTTGTTTCTAGTTTATCTCTTTCTCTTTCAACTAGACTTTTAGCAAATTATTTTGAAACATTCATTATAATTTTTATTACTTATATATATTGTTACTAATTGTTGCAATTAGTGACAACAATCTTAACTTTCTTGTCCATCATATACTTGGGCTTGTATAATTGTTTTCCTTGTGTCTCGAGCATATACAATCAACATTTGCAAGGTCTACTACTTCTTGGCAACCCTTGGCTACCATCAAGACCTTATTCAAGCTCTTCTTCACACATAGACACTTGAACTATAGGGGAATTCATTCATACATCACACTTTCCATCTCATTCCTCCCTTAGGGTCACCAGGATTCCCCCCTTGAGGTGACCACTTCACCTCTAAATTGACGGGAACACCTGCCTAAGGTGACAGTGGGTAGGTGCTCTCAAAGTTATTTCCATTTGGTGGTTGGGTCGGGATTTTCCCAACCTACAAATTATGTGACAACATGGTGTATCTTGGATATTTTCATGGTGGAAAGTCTTCAACTAGGGTTTGGTTTGATTATTCTTGGTGAAGTAAGTAGAAAATCTGAAATTTTGTTCATGTAATAATTTCTTGTGGTAAATTTTACTTATTTCATGTTGAAGATTATGAAATTACTTTCTTAAACCCTATGAGAGAAACATAAGGTGATTATTTCTCTCTCTAGTTTTTCTTCTTGTTTAATTTGTCAAGTATACCTTGTTTATAAGTGACTACTAGAGCCCTAAAGTGATAACACTCTAGCAGTTTCATTCTAATTGCTTATTGCATAACACATTTTCAATAGTCTAAGGAAGGAAGGTTTACTAGGGCCTAAAAGTGCCTACTCTCTAGTGAACTTGTATTCAATATTTGGATGTTTGAGGCCTTGAAGTGCCACCACCTCTTGTATCCACCTCTTTTCCTTTGACAAGTATTATCATTGCTATTTTCTCCAAGTTGTGTTATTGTTGTTATTGACTCCATAAGCTCAAAAAGGCACTTTTACACTTGCTATTGTGAATGATTGATCAAACAAACACTTAAACATTATTATCTTAAGTTCCTACCAACTAACACTAACACTAACTTAGCATAGATCACTAATTTTATTGTTGTTGTCATAAATGTTTTCTATAGTGATTTAAAAGCAACAAATTCTCTGCATAATTGACATTAATTGCTAGCTAATCACTTCAGAAATTGCTTGTGACAAGTCAATATCGTCATATATAATAAATGTTATCTTTTCATTGTCTTTTCAAGCATTTTTTAGGCATATTTCTTGTAGTTGTTACGAATTACTTTTTGTTGTTGTAAAATTTTATTCCACTACAATTTTATATCAGCTAGCAAATTTTCACTTGGTTTATTGTCTCGTGAAGCTTTAATATCATATTTGTACTTGAAATTGCCATATATATGCTCTGTTGTCTTGTTTCGGGCAGGTACACTTCATCATTTTCATTTTCTTCATCCTTCCCTGCATACACCTCATGACATATTTGACTTGAGTTACTAGTGAGAGGGGAGGGGGGTACTTCTTATCTATATCCTTAGCTTACCCAACCCTTTAGGTCATTGGGGATGCCTCCCTTAGGGTAGACCCTCTTCTACTCCTAAAATAAATGTATTTCCTATTGAGGTGACAGTTAAAGGATATCCCATTGTTACGCCAATCTCGCTTACTTGTCGTGGGATTTGCACAAGTACAGATTGTGCCATTATAGTGGGGATGTTTTTCAATGCAACATTGGTTAACTCTTTTAGGATGCTTATTTAGGTACTACTTCTCAATGATATTTAGTCCGACTTTCAACTAAGGGTTTTATAGAAGTGCTAAATTTGCATGTATTCCATTTATATCCTTATCTTTCTTTATGATTTTTTTTTAAATAACTTCAAATTTTTGTATGTGTAAAAATAAATAGAGAAAATTGTAGAATAAAGATTTGTAAGTAGAACTATAAAAAAAGTACATATTTTGTGTTAGAGAACTCTTTGCAGAATACAAATTATTTGTAAGAATTGATCAAAGAATGAAATACCATTTTAATATTTCCCTTCATAATATTAAACTTCAATCCTGTAATGTTCCCAAGTTGATTTTCTAGGAACTAGGGGTTTGTTTTGACCTTTTTTGTTTAAGTGTTTGAATGCGTTATGCAGGCTTTCTCATCAATATTGCGTTGAAGGTGTTTTCATGGAGTTTACAACATAGAGATATTGAACATAGCACAAAAACACAAGGAAATATCAAGATACATACATAAAACACCAGAGAAGAACCAATAACTTCATATCTGACCTTTATTTAGATATTAATAATATCTTCATACAATAGATTTGCATATCTGGAAAAACATAGAAGGAATATAGAAGCTGGAACGAAGATATCTCCCAAGAATCTCAAAAAATGAAGAAACTGTTGGAAAATTGGTTGTTGTCATTGATGTCAACCCTCGTCATGGGCTTTGGATCGCAAGATTGATGAAGGTATTTGGACATGAAGGAAAATTCACATGCAGATACAACACCCATGGATGGATAGTATACATCATGTTGTTTTTGGTGGTATGTGGCACGTCATGTGGATCCTCATGGTTGAGGAGAAATGAATTTTTGAAGATGACAAAGTAAATTGAAGAAGGAAGTACATGTAGGCCCTGAAGATAATTAAAGAAAAGAATTACAAAATAAGAAAGTGTCAAGTCGGCCCTAATGTTAAAATGAAGTGACATGAATGGTATAAATAAACATCATTATACATTCATTTGATACAACTCTAATTTCAGAGGAAATAAGAAGAAAAGAAGGCCGGATTTCAAGGGAGGATGAAGTCTTTTGGTGATGTGTTCTAAGGTATGTTATTTTCAGGTCATCTTACCATTTTTTATATAATTTTTTTTCTAGAACGATTCAGATGGTGAGATCTCTATGGTATTGAGATGACATATCAAGGTACCTCTGGTAAAAAATTTGTCTCTTGATTTGCTATAATTATTGAGATACACTCTTTGGAAGATAGGGTTTGTGACCAGTCCTAAAGCTAGTCAATAAACAAGTGTTACAGGTAAAACAATCATAACTTATTCATACAAAATCCAAATGAAGTGGGACAACTTCCATTGTAAATATTACGGACTTTAGTTTCTTTTGTGTGAGTTTCAAAATTGGATGTTAAATATTGAGCATGGGGCATGATGTACATGTTGGGTCTTCTGAACAGACCAGAATTGAATAAAGTCTACCATTCTTTTTATAACTTCTTTTTGGGGAAGATTAAAGGAGTGAAAATTGGAGGATTTTCAGAGAATACATTGAGTAATATTATCTACAGGATCAGAGTACTCCAAGAATTGAATAATTGCAGAAATTGAAGAAGTCTCAGGAAGCATTATCAGGTTCTATGTGATGATTGGTTGATG
>SNQJ01S0007290.1:10148-100787 GCA_010110895.2 Picea sitchensis | reverse complement strand
TTCTAATGTATGGTTTAATAAAAATTTATATATAAAATTTTAAAATTAAAATAACTATGTTATTTATTTTAAATTTATTTATTTACATTAAAAATAATTTAAATGAAATAAAAATATTTTTATATTTTTATATATATAATATTGAAACTAATTTTCCTTTTTAGGAAAATGCAATGTTAAAATCTTTTGTTAAACATATTTTATGAAAAAGAGATATAAAATTTTTGCTAAACTATTTATGAATGTTAAAAAAATTTATACTTCGTCACTTAATTTTAAAACAAAGAAATAAAATATAAGAAAATATTCACAAATACTCTTTCATTTATTAAAAAAAATAAGCAATTTTACTTGGTTGTAAAAGTATTTTATTAATTTTTTGAAATCTTAAAAATTCTATATTGATTTGTTTAATTCTACTTAAATTTTTAAAGGCAAGGAGTACTCCTTGTTATTTATAACAAGGAGTACTCTCTGTTATTTATATTTTTCTTTTAAGTTATGTAAAAATAATACATTATTATAAGTTTTGAATGTTTCATAAAAAATTTATTATAAGTTTTGAATGTTTCATAAAAAAAAAAAATTAATAAGGAGTAGTTTTTTTATTTATATTTTTCTTTTAAGTTATGCAAAAATAATATATTATTATAAGTTTTGAATGTTGCATAAAATTTTAATTTTACATTATAAATAATTATCACATTAAAACATTTTTAAAAAATAAATATATATTTTTTGTTTTTAATAAATAAGATGATTATAAATCCATTTAATTATAGATGATATAAAAACATATATACAAAGAGAGTACTTAGTTATAAAAATGAAATAATTAAGGTGAACATCAATTGATTTGTGATAGTTAGGAATAGTAAGCTTATTTAGATCAAATTATATTCATTACAATGACACTTTCCTTTATAACAATTATTCTTCCTCTATGTAAATATTTGGATTGTTATTTAATTCTTCTCATATCATTAAGACATAGAAGAAGGTTTCACATATCTGTCATTATGATCAGATTGTTATTTAATTCTTCTCATATCATTAAGACATAGAAGAAGGTTTCACATATCTGTCATTATGATCAATTTTATTTGTTCATTGTAATAAAAGTTCAAATTAGTTTATATAATCTTCTACAACCTTTTTTTGTATGTAGCTGTAATTTGGTTACTATTTATTTGGATCTTTTTCATGTTCAAGCCTATATAAATATGAGAACTAATTATTTTATTAAATGGGTTATTGATTTTCCAACCCTACCAATTCTAATTGATTGTATTTATCAATTAAACAAAACACAAGCATAAGCATAAGCATAGTCTAAGACAAGGACTCACTATTAATATCATACAATTTTAAATGTTTTCTCATTGTCGATCACATCTGAAGCATTCAAAGAACGTCGAATTTCTCGAGATTTTTCAAATGACAGGTTAATTTAAGAGAGTGCGCAAACAAACTTGATTTTTAAGTCTAGCTTGTCCTTTGTTGAGCACATACGACTCCTCCATGATTCCATATTATGTTTTAAGGCCATCCATGTTAGACCTGTGCACTAAGGAATGAACTCATTAAGTATGCACTGATTTTTTTGTTGTCCAAAGGGGTTGGATCCAATGCTGGAAAGCGAGGAGTTTTTCACGATTGGGCAAGGTTTAGTTCCAATGAGGGTTGCTTAACCTGAAGCCATGAGGACACCTTGAGGTAGTGGTTGAACATGTGGTTTCACCTGGATAGATATTATATTAAATGCTATCATAACTCATGCACACATAAGTGGATCAAGTCCCACCCCCATGTCCTTCAATTTAAACCTCAGATGGGGTGTTGACTCTACATCAATGGCAAGTTGTCATTTGGTTTCTTGCGCAACCACCTAGTGTTATTTTTTTTCCCAAGATTGGTGGCTACCACGAGTTTTAATTCCCTAATAGTACATCTCATTCAATCCCATGAATTTTTTAGTATGGTGATGGATTGAATATTCCGCTTTGGTATTGTTCATCTGAATGGGATTAATGTTGCAGTTATGTGAATTGTTAATTCTCAAGACAATACGTTGATTTTCTTGTGCAAAGGCCCACATTGGGTTCATTTTTCCATCGCAATCCTCAATAGTAGCACAAAGCTCCATTCCTTCACTATTGAGTGGTCTTTAGTCTCTTATTTCTCTAGGTGCCTATTTTTTTTATTCTAATCCCACCCCTTCCATGAAACATGCCTTGCGAGAGAGCTAGGTCGTGTTGGGGAAATGGCACCGCTCGTAGTATTTATAATCAGTGTCGCTACTCATCACCTTATTCTGGTAGCTTTGAATCAATGCAACATTCTATGGAGTACCAAGAGGATGAGGGTAATTCTTCTGGTTCTCATCTCGAACAGGAATTATGTGGTCATGCAATTGTAGAGGAAGAGTTGCCTCCAATCAATGAGGAGGCTCCCAGAAGGCCTCTGGATGGGAATGAGTAGGACAACACTCCTAACTCTAAGGAGAGCAGGGGAAATGAGGATGATAACATTATGCTACAACACGGGAATACTTTTATGCAGTGAATGGAAGAACGACTCACCCACTTTTCATAATATCAGTTGCAAATTATCTTTGACCTCCACAAGGATATGGCTAAGAATAAATATCGTCAAGATAAGATGGAAATTAAAATTGGTGAACTCTTTGATAGGTTATCTGGTTTGCATCTTAGGCCTATGTCTCTTGGTCGACCTCTCCAGAGAGTAATTGTCCCAGAGTGGTCGACTCCTTCCCAACACCATGGTAGCGAGAGTGCACTTGAAGAATGATGGTCTTCCAACTATGTTCCATGATTTATCATTTTTCTCAGTTTCTAGGTTTTTTGTTTAAATTTGATAGACAATATGCTTTGTTTCAACATTTCAATTTTGGTTGTTTAGGAAAACTCGCTTTTAAACTCAAGTTCTAGTGTTGGAGTTGGTTTCCTTTGTTGGTCGCTCTGTCATCAAGACAATGGATATGTACTAGTTCAATTTCAGTTAATAGAAGGTAACACATTTCTAGCTTAAAAGAAAAAAATGACTTTTTTTTAAACTTGTATCATAACTTTACACAATTTTCTTATTTTAAAATTAAAAAATGTCAAATCCAAATTCAACACCTTCAAAAACTTGAGGTCACCCGCAATATGTAACCTCGACAATTTTATAAATTTTATGACTAATTTTTGGACAAAACCCATAGGAAAAAGATAAAAGCGTAAAAAGTTTAGACTACATCAAATTCTATTCCTAAACTAAATTTATTAACCACTAAATATTTATAATACTTTCTAGATAATGTAATGTGGAATCTATGGAAGAAATTTGAATAAACCAAAAGTTGTTATTTTTTTTTATTGAGTAGAACATTGCTTTCTTGAATATTAAACATTCTTATTATCATTATTTGATGCCTTTCTTTTTAGTCAAATAAATGTTTTGTTGGATATGTAGTTAATACATCCAAAAAAAGTCAATTCTAGCTAGCTCAATCGGTTAAGGTGTGGGTTTCAATTGCTAGGTGACACGAGTTAAATACCCTTACAATGTTTTTAGTCAGGAAGAGACACCAAAAATTCATCCATGTTAAGGGTTAGTGCGACCTAGGCCTGGTGCGATCCCCGAGTGATTTTGATGGCTTAGATGCCCCTGGATTTTGGTTTATTAGCCAACGATTGAAATGATGGCCCTGCAAGTGACGAACATTTTTAACAAAAAAAAAAAAAACATTAAAAAAAAACATTAGCAAACTTAATAATATAAACCATCTAACAAAACAAAGAATAAGAACCAAAAGAGATTATTGTTTTGAAGGTATTTCTCAAAATAAGTAGAGAAACCAAATGAGACTATTGTTTTGAAGACTTTGAAACTAGTAGCATTACATTTCAATTTGTTTCCTCTTGAATGCAAATTATGGTATATTTTCCAAGAAAATAATAAGAATAATAATAAAATGTAGTACACTTAAGTAAAAGTTTGTATGTTATTGATTGTATTTATGCTTTTGATATTTTGAGTGATTCAAATTTGCTTTTTAAATTGAAATAGTAGTTTTTCAATTGTAATGTACCTTCTTTTATTTTTCGTTTGTATTTATATTGAAAACATGTTTTTAATTGCTTGATTCTATTGCTTTGAACCTTAGAAAATAATTAATCATGTTTTTTTTAAATGACAATTTATAAATTTTTGTGAATGTTAGTATATTAATTTATATGAACATAAAATGAAAGCAATATAAATTTTGGAATGTCGTGAATTTTTGTTAAATTTCAAGAGTGGTCTTTGACAACTTTTTTTTAGAAATTACATAAACATATGTTCACTTATTAGCTTACTGGACATAAACATATGTTCAATTGTTAGCTTACTCCATAAACATATGTTCACTTGTGAACCTACTCCATAAACATGTATTATTATGTAAGAATATATCATAATGTGTTAAACTCATTCAATAATTAGGGAATCTAGTAATATATCTACATCATTTCAATAATAAACATGAGTTATGATGTAAGAATATATTATCGTGGACTTTCAAGGAGGTATATGGAGTCCAAGGAGAAGTTAAGTAATTACTTTTCAAACCCATATTAGGGAAGGTAGATTCTTGTGACTGTAGGAGGTCATTATCCTAGTGATAAACCCTATGAAGTGTATACCATGACAACATCAAACTTGCAGGAGAAGGATTTAGTCTGAGGACAAAAATTGGATTGAAATTTTTCAAAGGATGGAGATATTGGTCATGTCAAGATCATTAAAGGCTATGGTACAAGGATCCAAACACTTGGTATGGATTTACACATTGGTGTATATGGAGGTAAGTTTGAAGAGGATGTTCATAGTGCAACTCTAATGACTATCAAATCCAAGTGGGGAATAATGCAGGTGTTGAAAGTGAGTCAAATTTGGTTCAGTCAAAGGCAAGCCATCAGAACTAGGAGGACATGGAAAGAAGCACACAATTGGAATCAAGAGGCTTGGGTTTCATAGGGAGAAACTTGGAATGGGAAGAACTAAGTGGTGATGATGGAGGGTTAGAGAAGAATATGGAGAATGCAAGAAAAAGTAAGAAAATGAATGCATGGCAATGTGAGAAGCAAATGTGAAGTAGGGTGAGATTGGTGGCTAGGGAAGACATGATGTTAGAGAAAATTATGGAGTATAACAGTGCAACCCTAATTGTAACGTCTATGGTAGGTATATTGCTAAGTGAACCTTAAATGATTGGCTCCAAAGAGTATGTTGCCCTTTTTTGGGTCATTCTCTAAAGTTACATTTGTTGGTAAGGGAATGTATGGGGTTCTTCTTCAAATCTAAAAAAGACACATAAAGGGTGTTGAAGGGTTTATGGTGTTGGGGATCGACGTTATTATCCCTATAGAAGTGGCCAATCTGATTTGATCCAAGATCATAAGAATCTACAAAATAATTGGTGTGAGTGAAGCTACCAAGTTTGCATGTAGAACTCTTGAATGACAATATACTAAGGGGTATTAGAGATAGATTGGGTCGAATGATTGACATTGATGAAACACATAAGTATAGAGCATGCGGGATGGTAACATATATATTATTAGACATAGATTTTAAGGAAAGGCTCCCATATTGTATAAAAAATAAGTGGGGGAAAACAATTCATGTTCAAACATTAACTTGCCGCCAATTAGTCTATATAGTGATCAATTTTTTGTTGACTACCTATTAAGATGGGTTGACCATAAATTTTCATCTTCACTTCAAATTTTTACATTAGTTAAATTATATTTTGATTTTTATTGGAATATTAAAAAACATTTATTTATTTTGTGATTAGTTGATCGAATCCATCTCTTATTCTAGAGTAGGTGGAGCTATATTCATTGTTTCCTTCCTAGTTATTATTAATATCATGCAACTTTAAAAAAATTCTCATTGTCGGTCACATCCAAGACATTTGACCATCACTGACTTATCCCATGATTTTTCAGATGAAAAGTTAATTTAGGCAAGACTTATGCCTGGAAAAATTGGATTTTTAAGGCTAGCCTATATTTTGTCAGTCATGGATGACTCCTCCATGACTCCATCTCATACTTAAGATTTATAGTCATCCATGACATACCTATGCATCGAAGAACGAGCTCATTAAATATACAATGTTGTCAGTAACATGAGTTGCAATGAAGATACGTAATGTGAATGGGGGCTTCACTCAATGAACTTGTGACATAACACATTCATTCGTTGGATATTAAAGAATACACTTAATTTCAATGGATATTGAAAATCCCCCCCAAAATCCTTTTTTTTTACCCCCTTCCAATACATATTTACAATTTTAAAAACCCTTATTTTTACTCGATAACCTAGGTATCCATTTTTTTCACGACATTTTTAATACCTATTTTTATTTCTACCCCTTAATGTGGAAACATGATAGAACTTGTAATGTCCCCACTTTGGGACATCATTACATTACAGAGGGTTATGATGACCAGAGTAGCCAGATGGAGGTTATAGCGAGTACATAGATTATTGAGAGGTATTTTAGGGTCTAGATTGCATCGCTCATCCCATTTCATCATTATGATCCATTTCACACAGGTTGGATTTGGTTCCGTTTCGTTCCGACGATTTTCATGATTTTGAGTATTTTGAGCTATAATTCAATTAAATTCACTCAAGAGGTCATTTTGGGAAGAATACTTGGATGAACCTCTTAGTGTAATATCTCATTGGAATTGGGAGGAGAAACACTACATGATAGGACACTGAGAAGTGACTTTCAGTGGCCAAGGAAGCCACAAGGAGAGATAAGGCACTTTTCAGAGGTAAAAAGGTTAATTAATTAATTAAATATTAATAAAATGAAAGTCACTTTGGAGGGACAAGGTGAGCACGAAGTATAAAGCAGAGGCAAGGGCCTCTATTCTCTCATTAATTCATGTATATTTATCATTTTGATATCTAGCTTCTAGCTAGAGATCCCATACCTTGGGGGTTTTGAGGTTTTTGACTTAACAAACCCTAGAGGACAATTCAGTGTTGAAAGATTCCACCTAGCTTGTCCCGATCTTGGTCTCGGGGATGAAATACTCCCCCACACCATTCTAGTTCCGATCTACATCAGTACAGGAGGGTTCTACACCAGCCACATGCACAGGAAGAGAAGGAGGGTGCACCATTGGTGGTTTCCAGCAAGGGGGGTGCACCATCCATTGAGGGAAGTTCGTTCCAAGTGATTGGCAGGGATTCTGGAGATTCGAGCACCTGGGTTTTCATTGCAAGGTCATGGCCATTATATCTAGTGCATTCCAATGGAGTTTTATGTATCATTTGATTTATTGGATGCATGGGACGAATCGGAGGAGAGGAGTACACTTCAGAAAGTGATTTCATCCATTTGGTATATCAGATCTTCATCATTTCGCTTGGGATTTCACCAGGTAGGTAGAAAAGCCCCGATATATCATTCTAGTGGTTTTGTGGAGCGTTTGGAGGCCTCTAGGAGGAAGGATGAATTATCTAGGGTTTCAGGCATCCAGGGGGCGCACCATTCTTTGGAGGGTGGCTAGATCCAAGGGTCTAGCAGATATTTCACCGATTTGAGCACCTGTGATTTTCTTGCAGTTACCTGATCTATTGTTTGGCATATTCATCAGAGAATTTGGACATCTTTGGCAGCAGGGACGATTTGTTGAGGTTATTCAGTGTTCCAACAGGGTGTGGCATCTTCCATCTTGGGGGTTGACACTTCATACGGCCCAGATGTTTCTTGTATTGGTATTCATGGTATATTCATCCTTTGGAGGCTTATAGTATATTTTTGGAGAATTTTGTAGCAGCTCCTATTCTGTTATTGGATCCATCTGTTGAGCATTCCAGATTGGCATCTTCATTGTATCAGGTTCTTCTATTTATGAATGAAATCAGATCTGAGGTGTTTTGGCTTGTCTATCATATTGTTGATATTGCATATGGTTGAGGTATGTTCCATTCCGATATCTTCTTGTTTATTGTTGCAACATACATTAAATTGATCAAAATAAACCCTAAGGCTGAAATCAAGGGGTCAACCTGCAAGTAAACACAAACAAACAAGTAAATCAACAAAGAGTTTGATGAAATGCCACAACCAATAAAAGTTAAAAAAAAAAAGACACCAAAACCATGATGTTCCTTGCATCTTGTCTTGGGAACATTACAATGGTATCAAAGCTTAGATTCGTACTAGCCAGTGGGAATTAGCACATGCATGCCAGCCTGAGGGGTCTTACACAAGGAGAAATGGATGAGATAATATACTTGGAGATAAAATATTCATCCCTTAGAAAGGAAGCCAGGGCTCAAATAACCTTTCCACAGTATGTAGCCTTAAGAAATCCTAGTTGGAGTGAAGAGTATGTTTTACACGGGATCATCATAGCAAAGGAAAAGAGAGCCAAAGAAGCTAAATGGATGGAAGAATAGAGAAACCCCACACCCATTAGGAGAACACAACTTTTCTACAGTTGCAAGGTGACTTGGGAACCAGATCATAGGTGTATGGGTAAGGGTAGGAAGTGTATTATTGAGGTGCACTATGAAAGTGATGATGAGGTATTTGAATATGGAGTGATATATGCTTATTTGGAGCAGTCTGATGATGATAGTGACTCTTGCACAGAGGCTAGTGGTTCTTGCGCCCTTGAGGAGGATAGTGACCCTTGCACATTGGAGGGACAGTTGGGTGTATAGGACAATAGCACCATTGTCTCAATAGACATATCACATACCATTGATGACCTTACGCCTCAACAAAGTGGTGACACTAGTGATGATTCACACGTGCTAGCACCTATAGATGACGAGCACCCTTTGGTGACTATGACACATCTATCATCGTTCCAGACACCTATGACCGCCACATCACATGAGGATAGCAGTGGCATGAAATATATGATGGAGGAGCCATACAGGAGAGATACACACTAGAGACACATGGATACACAAATCCAGGATGAGATACAGGATGTACAGACAATTGAGCTTACACATATAGATTAACATGAGGAGATTGAGTCACAGCTTTTGGAGACTCCATTAGTTTAGAAAATTGGGGATACTAACAGGTTGATGGGGCACTTATTTCTAGGATCATCCTGCATTGATGGGGATGCACTCTTTATTGGCCAGGATGACCATAGCACATGTCTGGACACATCTATATGGGATCCAGGTGCAGATGATAGTAGCAGAGTGAGTGCATAGAAGGATACAACTACTCATACAGGATACAGTGTGATTTAGAGGGAGATAGCATCTAGTGATGAAGTGGAGTGGCATATAGGAGGACCCAAAAAAACAATAGATAGTGGGTAGTTCAACATGTTATCTTATGTAGATAGTTTTTTTTGGGATTCTAGAGTTGACACTAGAAGTGAGGGATATGAGGTGGCACCTCAGCATGACGGTGATCAGGAGTCACACCACTTAGCAACACAGTTGAGAGTCAATGAGGATATGATCATGCAGCCACCAGGTGCAGTGATGAAATGCATACATTGGTGGCAGATTATTGCTAGAGAGCATCAGTGGCACATGGAAGTTTAGATGAGGGATTTTCCATGGATGATTTTCATACTCTCAGGGAGAGAGTATCTATGATGAGCAATGACTACCAGCAATTGTTGATAGACAGGGACTACCTATTGGGGATTGGCGAGATGTATCATAGGGTTGTGAGGGAGAAGGAGTTGGAGGTGGACCGACTCACTCAAGAGTTGGAGAGCACTCGAGGATTCTTGAGAGGCACCCAAATAACCCTTCAAGAATCATAGTCTAGATCAGAGGAGCTTCTTGAGGATATTCATCAGAGATCCATTTCATCTATCCTAGTGGATAGTCAGATATGTCCTTCGGTCACATGGCTAGATGATGTTGGTGGTCTAGCAGAGGAGCACCAGTTGATGGAGGACACTTCTATTTGTGTTATGTGGGCAATGGATCTTTAGGTAGAGGTTGATCCAGTAGTTCTCCCAGGATCTATGATACATCATGAGTCTATGGGAGACGACATGAGTATGTTAGAGCATACAATGATGAGTGATAGATCATAGAGACATGTCGATATGTATGGTGGGATTTAGAGGGGTATAGTGCCTTGCAGGGAGGATACACACCTAGGGAGCATGCAGATGTCACCCCTTTGAAACAACACCTAGTTATGAGAGATCACCTTCACCATATAAGTAGTTGCGTGGGAGATGAGAGATGGAGGTTGGTTGAGCAGTAGTTGGAGGAGTTACTTCCGGTTGTACTAGATGGTTGGGATTCGGTGATGACTGCAATAGAGTATTTATCATGGGTACTGATGGACGAGCTTCTGGTCGAATCCATGGGATTGACCAAATCATGTGACACCTTCCATTCCTACAGTTAGTTGCAGATGTTTTTGTTAGCCTGTCCTGACAATTTTATCATAGACAATAGCATGATGAGGAATAGGATGTGGCTGAGGACATGGGGAGTGTCTAGGCTGAGACCACCTGACATGAGTATCTTTACGGCATCCATCCGGATAAAGTTTGATTGTCATAGGCAGCTAGTTGAGACTTGGTGCGTGATGGTGAGCATCATAGGCCAGGTGATAGAAAATGAGCACAGAGGGCTTCTGACAATGATCAGTCTCACACAGGAGTAGTTAGAGGAGATTGGAAGTGATAAAATTCCAATTTTTCCATGGTATCTGGGTGTTCATTTGGCTAGCAAGATGTTTTACTACAAGGTGACCCAGGTTACACCAAAGAGCCACATATGCCTACCATGGGTTGGTTTGGAGTGGGCCGGAAGGGACTTGTCCCACGGAGCGAGGCAAATTTTCACTTTCGATAATCATGATCAGACATGGAGATGGTTGGGTAGGTAATACTCCCATAGATATGTTCTTACAGATGCAGTTTCTAGACATCAGGTCTATTTTCCACAGGTACTTCAGCTTGAGGATCCAGGAGTGGAGGATCCAGTATATATACAGGGAGTAGAGAGGCATGGTCAGCATAGTGAAGAGCTAGCATGATAATCTTCGACAGAGGTTAGAATGGGACCCAAGGATTGGAGGATTGAGCATTTCACTGATTGACAGGGGCGAGTGGACTTTTGTAGGGGGAAGTTGTTCTGACTTTCCATTGAGCTTCAATATTGAGGAGAGCACATCACTTGAGGGTGTCTCATGGAGGTCTGACAGTACCTCATTCCGACATCAGCATGGACAGTTGATGGAGGCTGTGGTGATATTGGTAGTATCTTGGAGGATGGACTCAGTCAGGGATGAGGCCATGAGTCATGAGAAGGAGTTTCACGGTGTTGATACATTTCAGGATTCTGCTTCCCAGGGGCTTGCAGTTCATGTCTTAATATGGGACCCAGGGGGAGGAGTGTGTGATAGTTCACCTTTGGATGGGGTCTACTATGTGTCCCACATGTGGACATGGGATCCTGGTATTATACTTGAGGGGATTTGGTTATTTCTTGAGGACAATCAATTTTCTAGCAGGGAGGATTGTAATGTCCCCACTTTGGGACATCATTACATTACAGAGGATTATGATGACCAGAGTAGCCAGATGGAGTTTATAGCGATTACATAGATTATTGAGAGGTATTTTAGGGTTTGGCTTGCATATTTCATCCCATTTCATCATTATGATCCATTTCACATAGGTTGGCTTTGGTTCTGTTGCATTCCGACGATTTTCATGATTTTGAGTATTTTGAGCTATAAGTCAATTAAATTCACTAAAGAGGTCATTTTGGGAACAATACTTGGAGAAACCTCTCAGTGTAATAGCTCATTGGAAACGAGAGGAGAAACACTACAGGATACCATGGTGATAAGTGACTTTCAATGGCCAAGGAAGCCACAAGGAGATATAAAGCGCTTTTCAGAGGTAAAAAGGTTAATTAATTAATTAAAGTGATTTAATTAATTAATTAAATATTAATAAAATGAAAGTCACTTTGGAGGGACAAGGTGAGAAGGAAGTGTAAATGAGAGGCAAGGGCCTCTATTCTCTCATTCATTCATGTATATTTATCATTTTTATATCAGGCTCCTAGCTAGAGAGTCCTTACCATGGGGGTTTTGAGGATTTTCACTTAACAAACCCTAGAGGACGATTCAATGTTGAAATATTCCACCTAGATTATCCTAAGGTTGGTCTTGGGGATGCAATACTCCCCCACACCATTCTAGTTTCGATCTACATCAATGCAGGAGGGTTCTACACCATCCAGAGGCACAGGAAGAGAAGGAGAGCACACCATTGGGGGTTTCCATCAAGGGGAGTGCACCATCCATTGAGAGAAGTTCGTTCCAGGTGATTGGTAGGGATTCTAAAGATTCGAGCACCTGGGTTTTCATTACAGGGTCGTGACCATTATATCTAGTGCATTCTGGTGGAGTTTTATGTATCATTTGATTTATTAGATGCATGGGACGAAATGGAGGAAAGGAGCACACTTCAAAAAGTGATTTCAGCCATTTGGTAGATCATATCTTCATCATTTCGCTTGGGATTTCACCAGGGATGTAGCCAAGCCCTGATATATCATTCTAGTGGTTTTGTGGAGCATTTGGAGGCCTCTAGGAGGAAGGCCGAATTATCTAGGGTTTCATGCATCTAGGGGAGCACACCATTCTTTGGAGGGTGGCTAGATCCAAGGGTCTAGCAGGTCTTTCACCGATTTGAGCACCTGGGTTGTTCTTGCAGTTACCAAATCTATTGTTTGGCATCTTCATTGGAGAATTTGGACATCTTTGGCAACGAGGATTATTTGATGAGGTTATTCAGTGTTCCAGTAGGGCGTGGCATCTTCCAGCTTGGGGATTGACACTTCATATGGCTCATATCTTTCTTGTATTGGTATTCATGGTATATTCATCCTTTGGAGGCTTATAGTATCTTCTTGGATAATTTTGTAGCAGCTCCTATTCTGTTATTGGATCCATCTGTTGAGCATTCTAGATCGACATCTTCATTGTATCAGGTTCTTCTTTTTATGAATAAAATCAGATCTGAGGTGTTTTGGCTTGTCTATCATATTGTTGATCTTGCATATGGTTGAGGTATGTTCCATTCCAGTATCTTCTTTTTTATTGCTGCAACATACATTAAATCCATCAACATAAACCCTAAGACCAAAATCAAGGGGTCAACCTGCAAGTAAACACATACAAACAAGTAAATCAGCAAAGTGTTTGACGAAATGCCACAACCAATAAAAGTTATAAAAAAAAAGACACCAAAACCGTGATGTTCCTTGCATCTTGGCTTGGGAACATTACATAACTTTTATACACCTACAAATCACAAATGTTTTTTTAAAATAAGCAAACAAGTGCACTAACATCCCAACATAGGGATATGCCACTATAATAAGATAGCCTTGGGTTCAATGGCTTGGTGTTATACTACAACCCCAATAGGGTGGATTCTTCAACTCTTTGTGTAATGTTGATGTGGACTATAGTGCTGATGTGCACCAAAAAAAAGGCTGACTTAAATACCTTGTGTACTCCATCTTAACCCTAGATCTATTATGCACAAGGTATTAAAAAACTTGAGGTACTGATCTCAATGTTTTCCCACCCATAAAGACTATTTAACCATAAGAAAGCATTGTAAAAACATTGGCATCTCAAGTTTTTTGACATGGGGCTACAGTGGACCTATGGTTGTTTCTAAATTCCAATAGTACCAATAATTGGTGAGGTGTAGGACTATGAATAGGGATGTTAGGATGAAGAAATAAGACAGTTTCCAATTTCAAATGGGACTATAAAAAGAAATTCAATTGAAGAGTATATAGGTGGCATGCATATCTCAACATTTTGCAAGTGTATTTTCAAGTTTTAAAATAATGCAATTATGGTGGAAATGTCTCTTCTATGTTGTTTTTTATAAGATCCCACTCTTCTACTTAGTTGTACTCTTTTTGTACCTTTTTAGAGGTTGAACATGTCATTAGTTAATTTTAGTGAAAAGACTCATATGTCACATCTACTTCATTGACGAGAAATTGAACCTATACCAATAACTGCTGTAAATTTTTTTAATGGGATCCCCGCAAGGGTTATGAAAGGTCTGGATAAATAAGTTGAGTGTGATAAATATTTCTTCAACAACTCTATCCAACAAAGACAAAGGAGGCACATCAAGCAACTTAAATTATTCTGGGAAGCTCTGAAATGTGTCTGAAACCCACCAACATCACATATCAACTTGCTCACAGTCTACAAATATTGTTCTCAAGCTGACAAGACCAGTCAACTCCTCATGAAAATTTATATTATTTTGGTATGTTTTTGTGCTATACTAAAGTTGGCAAGGCAAATAAATATTTGAATGTTACTATCTTGACAATACAATAAATTATAAGATTCTTGGTCATATATTTTAGTCTAGAAGAAAACAAAATGTAAATTTCTACAGAATTACCATTTTGTTAAAACATGATATATGATAACATCTAAGTAGCATCAACTGTGCATCAATTAAAATCATGTAAACAAGAATATCAATACTATTTTTGTCAAAATCAATGACCATATCAAGTTTATAAAATATTGTTAAATGTCATCTCAGAGTAGGCCTAGGGGCCTACTATGTATGCCAAGCGGGCATATTGTGTATGCCAAGTGGTTATTCCAATTGGCATACATAGAAGGCCCATAGGATTATTCAACATAGTTATCAGATGAATCCAACATTTGGAGGGAATTCCATCAGAACTCACCAAACCCTTCATTGTGGAGGAAATCAATCCATTAGAACCTTTTTTGTGAACTCCATCAAAAAAAATGAAAGGCAGAGTCATGTAGGAAATATTTTATCACGATCGTAAACCATTCATCGTGACTTTTTCTTATGTCAAATCCATGATTAATGCCAGATAAAAGGATTGCAAGTGTGCCTTCTCACTTAAATTATTCTAATTATTGTGAATTTGTTATGAAATGACTTTATGGTGTCAACAAGGTGGTAGTGGGTAGTATGATGGGTAAAAAAGTGATCCACGGATCAACTCATTGTCTTACATGTTGACAAAACCCTAATTTGTTTAATGGTGATTTATCACTTACACTTGTAATATTAAGCGAGAGTCAACATTATGACCACACATGTTAATGATTAGGATACCATACTAACACATCCTGGAAACATCTATATAATCTTAATGTTCATTATCTTTGATCATAATCCAAAGAACACTATGTTTCTTTCCTAATGCAATTCTCAACTTTTTGTAAAACATTCTACACAAATATGAGTTACACCAACCTAATTCTTATTAAATATGATGAATGTGGGGGAGACAAACCACCCTGCACAACATGAGTTGAACTAGAGAGGGATTCCAAAAGACCAATAGGAAGGCCATGGACACGTCGATGAAATGAGGTTACTTGAGTTGTAGAGACTTCGAGATATGCAATGTGAAACATGACTAATAATAAAGATTTCTTTTTTGATTTCAACACAAGTATTCTACCAAAGTCCATAGAATTGAAAAAAGGATGAAACTTTTCTTTTCAAAATGGTAATTTCAAGGATGTCTATAATACAATCAAGCTACTAGAAAAATATGTTGTATGGAAGAAGGAAGCAATTGGACTAGAGCAAGGAGAACCTTCTTGCATCCCTCTTTGGGACCCTGACAAAACCATCACACAAAAAATCCTCTTCCAAAAAAACCCTTGAAATGCATTGGCATACTAGATATTTTGTAGCTAGAACAATTGATACATGTGTAACAACCCCACTCGTTACATACTACAAGTGATGCGACGCAAAGGCACAATTTGTTTTTTTGTATATTTATTTATCTATTTTTCTTTTTTTTAGGCAGGAAGACAACAACGACAATAGTTAACAACATAACGTGAAAACAATCACAAGGCACGCAGATCGGGCAACAGACAACAACGACTCTGACACTAGCACGTCAGGAAACTGGACGAAACATTCGACAATCTAAGATAGATAAAAATGACTACCCACCCGACCCAAGAAAGACAACGCCTACAATATAAAGGACAACATCAACAACCCAACACTATGGCTTCGACGACCGAGAACTAGAAACCTCTACGGTGCACAAAACCAAACACGTTAAGGCGTTACAATCCAAGTGCCAACATCAGTTACCATGAACAACGCCCACATCAGGAAGCACAGACTCTGACCAGGTTATCATTCGCCTCTATCTGTCAGGGCGCATGATGATCCCCTCATCAGGAATCATGCCGTCACCAGGCAATAGGCGCAACAGTAACCAAGGCGTATTACAACCCAACTAGACCAATAACCCAAGAAAATTTAACTCGCTAGGAGACCGAATTAACTGCCAACTTCAAGACGACTAACTCAAGCACCCAAACGACAAGCCAACAAGACGCAAGGGAATCATTCGACTATAACCTTCATACAACACCTTAAATTCCTTGTGTGACAATTCTTTTGCAACCCTACATCTATATGTACACATTAAATGGTCATTATCAGCGATTAATTCATTGTAGTTATTTTCCAATTTCAATGTCAGATAAGTATTTTCCTAAGGAAATATTTGTTATCTTTTAACTGGAACAACTATGAAATGTGTCCTTTAAAACAATAAAGCAAATGTCCTTTAAAACAATAAAACAAAAATCTTTTAAAGCTGAGTTATTTTGTCTTTAAACTCAGACAATATAATAAAATTGTAATCTACGAAATACATTTCAAATCGTTATCCATATAATCTATAAGTTGATATTATATCACTGTCAAAGGGTTTATTGAAATATTGGGATACATCGTTTTGTATTCTGTATTGATGTTTACTAAATAATGTTACTAATTTAAGGAAGGATCACAGTCAACAACCATGATGCTGTCAACAAAAGAGGTGTTGTCGGAGTTATCACTGCTGAGAATTTACTGTCCATTAGATGAATTAACCATTAAATATATATAACGTTGTCCCTTAATCCATGAAACAACCAATCGTTGTCTATAAGTAAAGTTGTCTTGCATTAAAGGAATTAATTAACATGGCTATCTACATGAATCTAGGTAAACAAAAAGGGTTTATTAAGTAAAATCCCACCCAAGGTGAATCACTGACTTTTTAAGTGGTTGCCTAGCATTGGAAAATCGCTGAGTTTAAATTCTTAAATGTTTAAGTGCAGGGATAGATACAGGGATATAATGTGTTCATTAATTCACTATCATTACATTGCAATAATTAAATCACTACCATTTAAATATAAACTTGTTGTCCTTTAAAACTGAATAATTATAATGAAATCACTATCTATGGATGCAAATAGGATCTATATAATATATGTGCTATCTAAGAAATCTGTATAATAAAATAACCATCTATATGATCTATAAAACGAGGCGCTATCTACGCCAACTGCAGTCTACAAACAATCGTTGCCTGCATACGATTGGTTGTCTATATAATCATTTCTATAAAAATACTAACTGTCAGGCATATCGTTGTCTCAATAACAAATAGATGAAATTATGGATGTCATAATGATATAGTTGTGAGGTATCGCTATGCAAAGAAAACCACAAGGAAGGGCTGGGTAAACAGCATAGTGTATTCACATAAATAATCACATGATAATAATAACTAGCATGGCTTAACAGTTAAATCGAAGGGTAAATACCATGGTTATACAAACTCATTGTCAAAATGTATACCAGATACTCGACATCGGTTATAACTCAGTCTCACCCTGTACATCAAATTCGTGGTCACTTTCATTTGCATTAAATTAACAGTGATAAAATTAAGTCATTGTTCAAGCCATACAATCAATGCTAATTAAACACAGAGTGGTCATGAACCACATAGATACTAGAATCAACGCAGATATATCACTATCATTCTCTGCACAGTTTGCAAAAATTAAAAACACAGACATTAAAATGAAGACCTTCATTTCCATAAAAATGCAGTCAATACATAATTTCACATTCGAATTGGCTATATAAATTCACAATCAACCTGTAAGTAGTTAAATAAATTTGAAGTCATTATGTAAAAATGGGTGGCTGTGTATTCAAATGGCTATATAACTCGCAGTCAATGTAATGGCTATACCCATTTCAAAGTCAATAATAAGTAAAGAAAAATGTTTTCATACAATGGGTAACTGTCAAATAAATGAATTTAATCACAGTCACAATAGTTTAAGAGAAACACTATCATTCAAGTGGACAAACGCTGAGAGTTTTCCACTCAAGCATTGGGAACTGTCATGAAAATTGCAGAGAGAAAGGATGAATAATACGCAGAGGTAATCAATCGCAAGAAGGAAAAAGACAATCATTCAACCAGGAACAATCAATGCAGAGATAAGAAGGGGTAGACAAATGGAAAAAATTATCCTTCGCTCATCATCCATGCACAGAAAAGCAGGGCATTAGGATGTATAGGTCACTATACACTGAAGTGACGACCATCGATTCGGCTCATGGCCAACTACTCAGGCATGGACTGATGAAATAGGGATAAGGGCAAAAGATAAAGAGCAATATAATCAAAATAACCAATAAAAAAAACCGGACAGTCATAGCAATCACAGATTGGGTTTCCAAGGAAATTAATTCAAAAGAAGCAAGCGTAAAGCTATGATGACTTTAAGTTCTCGATTAAAAACGATGAATAAAACACATTTATTTACACAATAGAAGTATATTTATGAAAGCGCAAGAACAATATTAATCTACCATTCAAAATAAATGCATGTGTACTGTAGACCAAGGTGACAGCGTCGATTTGTTGTCCCGCATGCACTCTATCCATCTCTCGCTTGCCGACCGATGTGACCTCACCGGTACCTCCCAGCCAACTTTAGGGGTACTCTTCTTCCCCCTGAGCCCCCCAAGCCGCAAAGGGGCCATTCACACTATACCAAAGAACATATAACACCGAGCTCGCCTCGCAAGGTCGAACTACCACTCTTTACCCAAGTCGAGTATCCAAACTCCCACAAGATAAGTCAGTCAAGTCAAAAATCCAGCATCGTAATGTTATGCATAAAGAAGAGATCCATACTCCTCCTCCTCCATCCTTTTTATAGAGTTTCTAAGTGATTTATTTCCCAAATTCCCATTTAAATTATTTTCCATTAATTTAATTCAGAAAAAACATCCCTCGTACACATGTCACCCATTCCCCTAGTTGCACCAGAAATTAATTTCATTAATTATTTAATTACTCCTATTTCCCTCACCCACCAAAAAGCATTCCTAAAAACGCCTAGTTGAGTTCAATTTTAGAAGGTTCTTAAAGGATGGATTCCTTACTATGTTAGACAATCATCTTTTTCCTTACCCTTCCCTTTTTCTTTAGGTTTCCCCTTTTCCCCTTAGTTTCCTATTTTTTTAAGTTTCCCTCTTTTCCCTTCTTAACTAAAACTCAAATTAGCAAGTGTAGAAAAATAACCTTTTACCCCTTTTTCTTTTTAATTAATAAATTTTAATTAGCATATGTAGAAAAACAATCAATTCCCTTTTAAAATTTTAATCCCTCAATATAATTTGGTTTTAATAAAATAATTGAATTTTTTCCCCCTTCTCGTCACATTTTTAATTATGATTATTAATTTTGACCAAAAGTGTCACTTAGACCTAGATTTTAATTTCACTAGGTTGGGCGACATTTTTATTAGGGAAATCGTTTTTAAATCTTACTTGACACATCATTCATTCTAAGGCCGTCTAGGTTTATTCGCTTACAAATTAAAAATGTGACGTGCCCTTTAGGATGCACTACGTGCTCCAAGGGTGCCACTCACCTCTTTTCATTTTCATTGCATGACGTGCCCTTCAGGACGCACCACATGCTCCAAGGGTGCCACTCGCCTCTTGAATGACTTGGTAGACATCAAAAAACCCTGGAGTCAATACTCTGTTAGGTGATTTCATGGGATACTAAGGGACTCTAAGGAATAAGGCCCCTACCTTATTGCACGCCCCTTAGAATCATCATGAGCGACTGTCGCAATCTGCCCTCACGACATCGTGGGTATTCTCAAACTAGGTAATCATTAACCTACAGTTCAAGCCATGGTGGGAGTGCTAGTAGGATTTGTTAGGGTTTCTTTCCACACCTCTCCCTCAGGTCTCTGGTTGTCGTGTGTGACCCCTCTACTCCATATGTGAGTCTGGTCGACAAGCTATCGTCAACCCGCATCATCAACAAATCATGTCATAAATAAAAATCAATCATCATAAAATCTAATCAGATGTGCATATGTCATATCAACAAAAATCAAACCCCAATAGTCCACTCCCTGACTTGATCCAGAGTCCAAGGGGTTTCATCGATGCTTCTGCATCCTCAAGGTCCAAGTCCTACACACTCAGGAGAACCTAGTCAATAGCATCTGTCTATGTAAATACAAAAAATAACATATCATAGTATCCATAATGCCTCATAATCATAATCAAATGACCAAAAGTATAATAATCTGGATCACTTGCAAGCAAGTGTCCTCAAATAATAAGTTCGCTCAATGCGCGCAAGAGAGGGATGTTACATACACCCCCTCTTGGTCTAAACTTTGTCCCGAAGTTTCACAGTATATAAGTGACAAAATAATGTGTATCACAGTTTCATAAGTCTATCTATCAAACCAAAATGGAAACTGTTGGTGCATATCATATGCGTCCTCCCAGGTCGTTGAGTGCGGACTATAGTTGTTCCATTGAACCTTGACCTGATCTATTGTTTGACACCATAGCCATCGAATGCGATGATCTAGGATGTGGATCGACTCAGCCGTGAGCACACCCTCATTCGATACCTGCAAGGAACTCATGTCAATAACATGTGTAGGATCACCAATATAATGTCTCCAAAGAGATACGTGAAAAACATTGTGCATATGCCTCAAAGAATTAGGCAAGGCTAGTCAATAGGCCATGAGCCCCTTCTTCTCCACAATCTCGAAAGGTCCCACAAGCCTAGGAGAGAGTTTAGCACCCTTTCCAAAATTGATCAAACTCTTATGCGGTTTTACCCGTAAGAAGACTCGATTGCCAACTTCGTAACTACAGTTGACACGGTGCACATCGACATAACTCTTTTTTCGATCCTGCACTTCTTTGATCCTTTGTCTTATTATTTGCATTTTATCTTCCATTTATTGTATCACTTCTGGTCCCACCAGGACCCTATTATCAAGCCGAACCCAACTCAAGGGCGTCTGACACGGTCGCTCGTAAAGAAACTTTAAGGGAACCATTTTAATGGTGCTTTGGTAACTGTTGTTATATGTGAATTCTACCAGTGGAAATAATTCTTCCCAACGCTTATGTTGGTCCATTACGTACATGCACAACATGTCTTCCAAGACTTGGTTTGTTCGTTTAGTCTGCCTGTCTGTCTCTGGGTGATATGCAATACTAAAGTTAAGTTGGGTTCCCAAGGCCTCTTGGAAACTACTCCAAAATCGTCTAGTAAACACCGATCCTCGATCAAATATAATCCTCTTAGGCACGCCATGCAACCTCACAATATCACTGATGAAAACTCTAGCTATGTTAGGTGCCTGATACGTCATACACACAGGAATAAAATGAGAACTCTTCATCAGAGTGTCGACTACCACAAAAATCAAGTCGTGTCTCCTTGTCATCAGTGGAAATCCAACAATGAAATCCATTGAAATGACCTCCCATTTTGATTTTGGAATAGCGTAAGGTTGTAGTAATCTTGCTGGATGTCTATGTTGAGCCTTCACCTACTAAAATTCTATACATCTGGCCACATAGTTGACTATGTATGCCTTCATTCATTTCCATAAGAATAAGGGTTTAAGGTCCGCCCTCATCTTCGCAACCATTGGGTGAGCCATGTACACTTCTCTGTGAGCCTTGTTTAGGATCAAACTCCTCAACTCGTCGTTCGATGGTATGTAAATCCAATTTTTAAATCTCAAAAATCCATTTTCGTCAAATGTAAATCCTTCAAATCTTGGTACCATCATTATGTTTTGTCTGATAAAATCCTTGATCTCCTTGTACCATTCATCGTCGTGTTGTAAAGATAAAATATTTTCATGTAGATTCGTCTAAAGCGGCAACATCGAAAAGATGCATGGTCTCTGACTCAATGCATCTGCCACTCGGTTCATTGTTCCTTTTATGTAAGTGATCTCGAAATCATACTCACTAAGCTATTCCGACCAACACTATTGTTGCGCGTTTAGGTCGCTTTGTGTAAAGATGTGTTGTAGTCCACAGTGGTTCATTTTTAGTTCAAATTTTCATCCAATAAGGTAGCGTCTCCAAACCTTCAAGGAATATATAATGGATAACAACTCCAAATCATGCGCCCCATAGTTCTCCTCGTGCCTTCTCAAATTCCTCGATATGTAAGCAATCACTCGACCATCTCACATCAAGACTCCGCCTAAGCCTTCCTTGGATATGTCAGTGCATACCAAGAAGTCCGCATCCATGTCAGGGACCTTTAGTATCGGTGTTGTTTTCAATATCTCTTTGAGCCTCCGAAATTCTTTCGCGTATTTCTCGGTCCAAACAAATTTATTGTTCTTCTTCTACAATTCCGTGATCAGATTTGCAATCTTTGAAAATCCCTCAACAAACCATCGATAGTATCCTGCTAAACCCATGAAGCTACGCACTTCTGGGACATTCATCGGCGGAGGCCGTTCCATAATATCCTCAACCTTTGCTAGATCCACGACGATACCTTCGTCGGAGATGACGTGTCCTAAGTAATGAATCTTCGATTGGTAAAACGAGCATTTAGACAATTTCCCATACAATGTTTTTCTCTCGCAGACACTGTAGTACCAAGCGAAAGTGCTCTTCATGCTCCTCCATTGTCCAAGAGTAAATCAAAATATCATCAATTAATACTTGGACGAACTTTTCCAAGTACTCTCGGAACACCCCGTTCATCAAACTCATAAATACCCCTGGGGCGTTCATCAATCCAAATGGTAAAACAATAAACTCGTAATGTCCAAACCTCATCTTAAAGGAATTCTTAGGGATGTCATCCTCCTTGATCTGTAACTAGTGATACCCTGATCTCAAATCAATCTTCGAAAACACCATCGCACCCTTCATCTGATCAAATAGATCATCAATCCTTGACAACGGATACTGATTCTTGGTCATTTCCTTGTTCAATTGATGGTAATAAATGCAGAGTATCTACGACCCATCCTTATTTCATATGAATATAATAGGCACACCCCACGGTGACACACTAGGACGTATCAGTCTCAGGTCCAACAACTTCTTCAGTTGCATTCTCAATTCTTGTAACTCCAGGATCGACATCCGATAAGGTGTTCTTGATATCGGTTCAATCCCCAGTTTTAGGTCTATGTTGAACTCCAATTCCCTCTCCAGTAGCATCCCAGGTAACTCTTCTGGGAACACGTCCGCAAACTCTCTCACCACCGGAAGGTGTTCTAGACCTTCCACTACTCCCTTCTCGTTTAACACAAGGAATTAGAGGATCGCATAAAGCTTACACCCCTTGTGCATGCTCTTCTGTAACTGTAAGGAAGAGATGAAACTTAGGGAAAATCCTTGGTTTTGACCTACAATCATGTGTCTCAGTCCCTCATCATCGACCAATCTCAACCGTTTCATCTTACAATTGAGTATCGCCTCATGCGATTCCAAACAGTCCATACCGATCACGACATCATAAGATCCTAAGATCATGATGTACAGGTTGTCCCTGGTGAAAAAATCTCCCAGGTTAAGGGTACATCCCGTAACCTTTCCTCCAACCTTTTGTTTGGTTCCCGAAGCCATCTCCACAAAGATAAACTCATCCTGTTCAACTGCCTTTACCTTAATCCTTTTTAGCGTTGCACCAAAAATGCAACTCTCGGTAGCACTGGGATCTATCAAAATACTAAGGGTATGGTCAGCAATGTTACCTGACGTCTCTAGCACAGTCGACTGGTGCTCTACCTGATAGTTATTCACCACTGCATGAATCTGATGGGCCTTGCCCAAGTCTCCCACGGTAGTGGGTCCGATTGATCCAGATGATCTACCCTTCTCCACTGGGAAGTCATGCTGGTAGTGTGGCTCCCCACATGTCCAACACCCCTTCTTCGGTCCAGTACTCCTGGTACCCGAAGTAGAAGTCGACGTCCCACCAGCCTGGAATCTTGGTATGTTCTGCAGAACAGGCCCAAAATGCTACTGTTGCAGTCGACGTGGCGACTGATGTTGTGGTCCCCAGTAAGGAGTCCACTGTTGTGGCACGGGTCACCGAGGTTTAGTGAAAGTGGATCTTCTCTGGAAGCCACGATATCCCAGTGTATGTCTAGCTAGTGCCTGATGCTGCAACACACTAGATGACACATGACCTGCTGGTTTTGCTAGAGTCCTTCTCTGACCCCCGCTGATAAGATCCTCCTCTTCTATGAGGGCCTTCTAGATGACATCATGCAAGTTATGAGGCATCAAAATCCTAACCTTGGCACGTATACTGACATTAAGGCCAAACAAGAACCTATTTATCTTAAGTTTCTCAGTATCAAGGTGCGGAGCATACCAAAGCAACTCCATAAAATGGGCCTCATACTCGGGCATCGTACAACCGCCCTATCGCAAGGCGTTGAACTCATTGAGATGACGCTCAATGAATTCCTCTGATAGGTACCTCTCTTGGAACCGTTCCTCAAATAATTCCCATGAAATATCTTTGACGACCATGTTCAATTGTGGTAGGATTGTCTTCCACCATAGGAGGGCACTCCCCTTCAGTTGAAATACCGTCATGTGGACCTTCATGTTGGAGGTATAGTCGCGAAGTGCAAAGCACATCGCCATATTCTCCAACCATGCCTCAACGGCTGCATCGTCCGGGGCACCAAAGAACTCGAGAAATTTGACCTTCTCGAGTTCGCGGTGAATGCTACTAGTACTGATCCGAGCACATGGTGGACCCTTAGGGGGTATCGACGCCCTAGCATCATCTCTGACCAAACGACTGATCAGTGCCTCAGACATACACTGAAAGGACCTCATCAACACAACCACGTCACCCATCGCTATATGCTCCTGCTCGACAACCTGTTCGTCCCTCTGGGGGTTAGACCCCTCATGCATGGATGCTATTGGAGGCATCGCGCCTCCTCCTCTAGCACCCCATCATCTGCATCCGCGACGTCCTCTAACCATGATTACCTACACGAATACAAGTCAAATTAATTAGCTACATTATAATCAAATATCATATCAATGAAAGTTGTAGTGTTCCCAAGTTGTGGGTTGAACCCGCTCTGATACCATATTTAATGACCCCACTCATTACATACTAAAAGCGATGCGATGCAAAGGCGCAATTTTTTTTTATTTATCTATTTTTTTATTTTTTTATTTTTTTGTAGGCAGGAAGACAACAACGATAACAGTTAACAACACAATGTGACGATGATCACAAGGCACACAAATCGAGCAGTAGACAACAACGACTCGGACACTAGCACATTAGGAAACTGGACGAAACATTCGACAATCTAAGAAAAATATAAATGAATACTTACCCGACACAAGCAAGACAACACCTACAAGCTAAAGGACAACATCAACAACCCAACACTGTGGCTTCGATGACCAGGAACTAGAAACCTCTACGGCACACAAAACCAAACACGTTAAAGCGTTACAATCCAACAAAACAAAAGGGAATTAGACGACTATAACCTTCATACAACAAATGAAATTCCTTGCGTGACAATTCTATTGCAACCCTACATCTATATGTACACATTAAATGGTCATTATCAATGATTAATTCATTGTAGCTATTTTCCAATTTCAATGTCAGATAAGTATTTTCCTAAGGAGAGATTCGTTATCTTTTAACTAGAACAACTATGAAACGTGTCCTTTAAAACAATAAAACAAATGTCCTTTAAAAAAATAAAACAAAAATCTTTTAAAGCTGAGTTATGCTATCTTTAAACTGAGACAATATAATAAAATTGCAATCTATGGAATGCATTTCAAATTGCTATCCATATAATCTATAAGTTGATATTATATCACTGTCAAAGGGTTTACTGAAATCTTGGGACACATCGATGTGTATTCCATATTATTGTTTACTAAAGAATGTTACAAATTTAAGGAAGGATCACGGTCAACAATCATGATGTTGTCAACAAAAGAGGTACTGTCGGAGTTATCGTTGTCGAGAATTTATTGTCCATTAGAGGAATTAACCATTAAATATATATAACAATGTCCCTTAATCTAGGAAACAACCAATCGTTGTCTATAAGTAAAGTTTTCTTGCATTAAAGGAATTAATCAACATGGTTGTGTACATGAATGCAGGTAAAAAAAAAGGGTTTATAAAGTAAAATCGCAACCAAGGTGAATCGCTGACTTTTTAAGTGGTCGTCTAGCATTGGAAAATCACTAAGTTTAAATTATGAAATGTTTAAGTGTAGGGATATATACAGGGATATATTGTGATCATTAATTCACTATCATTACATTGCAATCATTAAATCGATGACATTATAAATCGTTATCATTTAAATATAAACGTGTTGTCCTTTAAAACTGAATAATTATAATGAAATCACTATCTATGGACGTAGATAGGATCTATATAATATATGCGCTATCTAAGAAATATGTATAATAAAATCACCATATATATGATCTATAAAATGAAGAATTATCTACGTCAAATGCAGTCTGCAAACAATCATTGCCTACATACGATTGGCTATCTATATAATCATTGCCATAAAAATGTTAGTTGTCAGGCATATCACTATCTAAATAAAAAACAGATGAAATTATGGATATCATAATGATATAGATGTGAGGTATCGCTATGTAATGAAAAATGCAAAGAAGGGTTGGGTAAACATCATAGTGTATTCACATAAATAATCGCATGATAATAATAACTAGCATGGCATAACAGTTAAATCACAGGGTAAATACCATGGTTATACAAACTCGTTGTCAAAATGTATACCAGATACACGACATCGGTTATAACTCAGTCTCAACCTGTACATCAAATTCGTGGTCACTCTCATTTACATTAAATTATCGGTGATAAAATTAAGTCATTGTTCAAGCCCTACAATCAATGCTAATTAAACACATAGTGGTCATGAACCGCAGAGATACCAGAATCAACGTAGGTGTATCACTATCATTCTCTACGTGGTTTGAAAAAAATAAAAACACAGACATTAAAATGCAGACCTTAATTTCCATAAAAACGTAGTCAATACATAATTTCACATTTGAATTGGGTATATAAATTCACAGTCAACCTGTAAGTGGATAAATAAATTCGCAGTCATTATGTAAAAATGGGTGGCTATGGATTCGAATGGCTATTTAACTCACAGTCAATGTTATGGCTATACCCATTTCACAGTCAATAATAGGTAAAGAAAAATGTTTTCATACAATGGGTAACTATCAAATAAATGAATTTAATCACAGTTACAATAGTTTAAAAGAAACATTGTCATTCAAGTGGACAAACGCTGAGATTTTTTCACTCAAGAGCTGGGAACTGTCATGAAAATCGCAGAAGAAAGGATGAATAATAAGTAGAGGTAATCAATCGAAATAAGGCGCAAGACAATCATTCAACGAGGAACAATCAATGCAAAGCTAAGAAGGGGTAGACAACTGGGAAAAATTATCCTTCACTCATCATCCATGCACAAAAAAGTAGGGCAATAGAATCTATAGGTCACTATACACTGAAGTGATGACTGTCGATTCGGCTCTTGGCTGACTTCTCAAGCATGGAATGATGACCTAGGGATAAGAGTGGAATATAAAGTGCAATCTAATCATAATAATCAATAAAAAAAAACCAGACAGTCATAGCAATCAAGGATTGGGTTGCCAAGGAAATCAATTCAAAAGCATCGAGCGTAAAGCTATTATGACTTTAAGTTCTCAATTAAAAACGTCGAGTAAAACACATTTCTTTACACAATATAAGTACGGTAATGAAAGAGCAAGAAAAATATTAATATACCATTCAAAATAAACGCATGCATACCATTGCCCAAGGCGAGAACTCTGAGTCGTTGTCCTGCGCATGCTCCATCCAACTCCCACTTGTCGACCGATGTGACCTCACCGGTACCTACCAGCCAACACTAGGGGTACTCTTCTTCCCCTGATCCCCTGAGCCGTAAATGGGCCATGCACACTATACCAAAGAACATCTAACACCCAACTCACCTCGCAAGGTTGAGCTACCACTTGTTACCCGAGCTGGGTATCCCAACTCCCACAAGATAAGTCAGTCAAGTCAAAAATTCAGCAGCGTAACATTACGCATAAAGAAGAGATCCATACTCCTCCTCCTCCATCCTTTTTATAGAGTTTCTAAGTGATTTCTTTCCCAACTTCCCATTTAAATTATTTTCCATTAATTTAATTCAGAAAAAACCTCCTCCATACACATGTCACCCATCCCCCTAGTTGCACCAGAAATTAATTTAATTAATTATTTAATTACTCCTATTTCCTTCACCCACCAAAAAACATTCCTAAAAACGCCTAGTTGAGTTCAATTTTAGAAGGTTCTTAAAGGCAAGGTTTCTTACTATGTCAAATAGTCATCTTTTTCCTTACCCTTCCCTTTTTCTTTATGTTTCCCCTTTTCCCCTTAGTTTCCTATTTTTTTAAGTTTCTCTCTTTTCCCTTATTAACTAAAACTCAAATTAGCAAGTGTATAAAAATCACCTTTTACTCCTTTTTCTTTTTAATTAATAAATTTTAATTAGCATATATAGAAAAACAATCAATTCCCTTTTAAAATTTTAATCCCTCAATATAATTTGATTTTAATAAATTAATTGAATTTCTTACCCCCTTCTCGTCACATTTTTAATTATGATTATTAATTTTGACCAAAAGTGTCACTTAGACCTAGATTTTAATTTCACTGGGCTGGGCATCATTTTTATTAGGGAAATTGTTTTTAAATCTTACTTGACAGATCATTCGTTCTAAGGCCGTCTAGGTTTATTCGCTTACAAATTAAAAATGAGGCGTGCCCTTCAGGACGCACTACGTGCTCCAAGGGTTCCACTCACCTCTTTTCGTTTTCCTTGCACGACGTTCCCTTCAGGACGCACTACGTGCTCCAAGGGTGACACTCGCCTCTTAACTGACTTTGTAGACATAAAAAAACCCTGGAGTCAATACTCTGTTAGGTGATCTCGTGGGATACTAAGGGACTCTAAGGAATATGGTCCCTGCCTTATTGTGCACCCCTTAGAATCATCGTGAGCGACTATCGCATTCTTCCCTCACGACATCGTGGGTATTCTCGAACTAGGTAATCGTTAACATACAGTTCGAGCCACAACGGGAGTACTAGTAGGTTGTGGAAGGGTTGTTGTCCACACCTCTCCCTCATGTCTCTTTTTTTCGTGCGTGACCCCTCTACTCCACATGTGAGTCTGGTCGGAAAGCTATCATCATCCTGCATCATCAATGAAGCATGTCTGAAATAAAAATTAATCATCATAACATCTAATCATATGTGCATATGTCATATCAACAACAATCAAACCCCAATAGTCCACTCCCTGACTCGATCCAGATTCCAAGGGGTTTCATCGATGCCTCTGCATCCTCGAGGTCCAAGTCTTGCACACTCAGGAGAACCCACTCAATAACACATGTCTATGTAAATACACAAAATAACATATCATCATATCCATAATGCCTCATAATCATAATCAAACAACCAATAGTATAATAATATGAATCACTTGCAAGCAAGTGTCCTCAAAGAATAAGTTAACTCAGTGCACGCAAGAGCGGGATGTTACAACATGAAAGTGGTACTATGACCCCGTGTTTGACACATTATTTAGATTGGATAGGATTTATCGCAACTATCATCAGAGTCTTCATGAACTTATCACAATTTTCATTAGTCTCTCAGATTTATCACAACTACAATGATCATGCCCTTCTAGGAATTGGTTTCGATAAAAAAATATGGCCTACATTCCAATAATAACCCAACTATAGTAAAAAGAAACTCATATGGATATGTTTTTTCATTTTCAAATTGAGTTAATTTTACTTGGAAAAGGATGCTCTAAGGGTGTTGGACCCAATCCGACCAACTTATTTGAATCACAATAATCAATCAAGTTCCCTTTATGTATGATGGTAGGATACCCGACCTATGGAAATGTAATCAAGAAATGATATTTTTCCTAAATCTAGAACTAAACAACATGCATCAAGTTTTACAATATAATTGGTTTTGGTCGTGGCTAATGTGAATGATCATGGTCAAGTGTTGGATTTTGGAGACTATACCAATCAACTAATAAATTGGTTATGTGTTTTTATTACTTACAAGGGTACAATTATTTCTCTTTCTATAGAATGGCCCTAATGAATGGGAACCTTAGCCCAAAAGAACATGAAAATACCTTGGAAAGATTAAATAACTTGCTAGTTTATGACAAATTGAAAAGGGAGGATGGATCAATTTGGAACCTTTGGATGATGCCCCAACCCTACCCTTTAAAATATGAGAGGGATGAGTGAATAAGGGATGGAAAAGTGGAATCTACTACACTTTAGAGGGAGTTCACGATGGTGGAAATTATTAGCTCATGCATTATCATGCCAATGGATAGAAATGATTGAGATGAAGAAGTCACTCTCTCTTGAAACATCCCATATCCTATACTACATACTTTCCTTCCCCACCAAAACTCGATTCGTAAAAGGGATCACAAGATTTATCCTAAGAAAGTGCAAACAAACACAACCGTTTTGTATCCCAAAGTGAGATATGAACAACGTAATTGGTTAAGTGTGTTTAAGAGGATAAGGATTGAATTGATATTAGTTATCAAAGTGTACAAATAGATGAAATCCCATAGAGGCTACTCTAAGTCAAAGTGGTCACATTTGTATAGAGATCTATGAGACCACCATTGGTAATAGGATTGGAATAAGCCCTTGGAGGTAAGGCACATGCAATTTTAGTCAATTTCTAATGGAGATAATTTGATAGGAGGGAATGGTCATGAAAAAGACTTGAACATAGAGCCTAATAGAATATGAAGTCTTACATTTTAGTGTATTTATTAGGCCTATGGAAGGCCATCCAACATATAAAAACAATCATGAGTACTATGGAAAATCCACCATCAAAATAAAATTTGAAGAAATCATGGTTTGAGCACATGGAAGGAGCCATTATGCGTGACACAATGAAGGACCCATTTCTAAAAACACATTGAATGTGGTCCATAAATGGAACCAATTTCCAAGGCACAAGATGGTCACCAGTTGAAGATGTTTGGAATAAGTCGTCAAGGGTGAATAAAGTTAAGCATCAATGAAGTTTTCTTTGATGTAGCCACAAAGGCCCATACAAAGTTGATTTTCATATTGGTAGGTCAAGTGTAGAATGGGGATAGTAGAAGGTTATTAGGAGAAAGGCTTGAAGCATAGAAATAAACATAGAATGCATCATGATAAGGATGTGAGGTTGAGGGAACCTTATGATAGGAAAAGATCAAGAATATGACGTTAGTATCCCTTATGTTTGTTTCTTCCATGGATATAACTTATGTCTCCTTATGTGTATATTGATGTCCTACAGTAAATCAAAACATGTCCATGGGCATACACAACAGGACTAGGGACCTACTATGTATGCCAATCGTATTTTGAAATGATAAACATGCACATGAAAATGAGGGTCCTTGAACTCAAAAAGTAAAAAACTTTAATATCCTAAAGTTGCACATAAATGAATAATATAAATTTTATTTTATCACAAATAATGAACTACAAGAGTTCCAACATCCACTTGGAGGTTTCTGAGTGATTTCAATAAATAGGTTGACATTACCAAAACAAAATATTGTGCATTCACATTCAGGCCATAAGTGCAATATATTTCTACTAGTTGTGTAAATATGTTGCATATATTAAAGTATAACTTCAACAATATGCAATAATTAAATAACATCAATATCATGCAAATAATCTCTAACCAGAACATGGAAATAAAACATTAAATCTAACAATATTAACCAATTCACTGAGTTAGGCTTCTCTGAAAGGCCTTTAAATTCTTATTGGCCATGCTTAAATGAAAGGCACACAAATTACAGTGGGTAAGTTGGAAAATATTAGCAAAATAATCTTAAGCTCCTACTATGACCCATAAGCTCCAGGTCTAACCCACCTGAAGCCATCTAGCCCACAGGGAAGAAAATAGTTACATAATATAAACCTTGGATGTCATCACCTGAAATCAATGTCTAAATGCTAGGTGCAGGTAGAAGGCTCTTGGAAACATGGGTCATTTTTATACTCCCTAAGATTCAAAATATAATTTGTATGTAGGGAGTATTCAATATCAATTTTGAATTTTCATGCAAGAAAAAGTAAAATCGAATATGTTATTTTAAGAAGAAAACTACATAGAAAACACATTTCAAGAAACACACATAAAGTAATATTCAATCTAAATGTTTAACTAGAAAATGTCAAGGTCTAAAAACTCAAATATGGGCATGACCACCAAAATGTGATATACAAAAAATTGTTTCATCCTTTTAAAAGTTTCAACAAGTTTGGTGCCTTGTTTCCACTCCATCACAAGCATGACTATAGTATCCATAAAATTTAAAATCCTTATAGTTTTATATTCCAATGGTACAAGTGCCCATTTTGAAGCTATTGCAGAAATTTCAAGAACCGTCAAAAACCACTTTGCAAGAAAGCAATAAGAAATATTTAAAGCCCAATAATTGCATGTTGAGTTATCCCAATCATTGGCCATCTGACCCATTCACCGAATTTGAGGCCAAAAGGTATAAGTGATTATCAAACTACTACAAACAAATCAACAAGAATACAACCAATAGTATTTTATAAGTAATATATAAGATAGTAATAAAAAAGAAAAAATAAAGTAGAATGTTTTGAAAACAATATGAAAACTTTACCCTATTTAGATTTTTGACAAAATCTTCAAAAATTTGTCATCACTTTCTTCTAATTTGTATGTATCATTCCTATTATTGTATGATAACTTAGCCATTGCTATAACAACTTCAAGTTGTATGAAATTATGATCCATCAAATCATACGTGTCCATGTGTTTCCCCTTTATTTGATTCTACCAACAAAGTTGAAGCTCAACTCCCTCTGGCCTATTCAAAACATCAATGTCATTATGGTAATCAAATACCCTATTACCATCCTTCTTTATTATTCTTTGAACTCTTCCAATGTACTAAATCCCAAAAGAAACACCTTGTTTTGTACTTCAGGAAACAACTTTTCTTGTAGCATGTCCAACGACGTGTATAGGCTTGCTCTCAAACAACACTACACAATCTAAGCCAAATACAAAACCAATTGAAACACCCTTTTTTGGAGTGCTCTCATATCGCCTAAAGTAGACCCCACTTCTCACTTGATTCAACCTATCCTTGGATAATGTCAAATTTCCATTCAACTGACTAACCAAACAAGATTTATACATATCCTTACCATCAATCTCCACCACTAGTTTGATTGTGATGTTTGCATTATCATCAATGGAATCTAAAATTTCACCCAACCCATGCCTCCACTCCCTTTCCATTGTTTTCAATTCACTATCATTGAGTACCATTTAGGGAAAATATTGGAATATAGAGTTGGAATGACCTAGTGGAGAATCATCAACTACTTCATCCACAACTTGGAATGTTGGAAAATTTTGATCCTCTATCCATGGTTTAAATCACTAAGAAAATCATGTGTCTCTCTTTGGTTGCATGTCAAGATCTGATAAATGTCACATGCATCCTCCAATCCTATATTGAGGGATTCGATAATTTTTTCATTTGTATTATATTGAATCATATTGTGACAAAACGTCAATGTCCTCACTTACTTATTAGTGCAATGTATTCCATATGTGCATTTTTTTTCTCATGAGATTTATTAAAATGAATCCATTTGGATTCGTTTATTATTCAACAAATCTATTAAGGGATCCAATGGCATGCATTCATTGGAATCATAGGCCCTCACTACTCCAACCATCCCACCAACATTGCTAAAGAAGTTCTCACATACATAAGACCCAGTTAGGTGCAATCCACATGGCAAGTTAGAGTATTGATCCCTAAACAATCTCATCAACAAAATTGCAAAGTGGTAAGAAATTTTCACATCTTTATATGCCTCTCTACTAATTAAATTTATGTCGGCATTAGTATGATATTTTTTTCATACCCAACATAACCAAAACAGAAAGAAATGATGAACTCTTGAAGCATTTCATACTGTTTCCAAAAGAGTCAAACTACAAGACAAAAAACTATCAATATAGTCAAAAACAATTGTTAGATAGGCCTATGTACCTATTGTCCTCTCTTTCGAACCACATGTACTTCTCATCTCTTTCAAACACCTCTAAACATGCCTTGAAGCAATGTGTTGTGTTGAACCCCAATTTTGTCGATCAATCCTCTCTATATCTTCAATTTTAAGCTTATGATCATCCACTTTAAAAGTTATAAACCATTTTGACAAGGTTAAAACTAACCTTCTCTTATCCAATAATCAAATCTCGTCTACCGCTAAAAAAAGGATTCACTAACTTTTTTCCATTGTGGATGTAATCCGGGTCATGAAGTCCTCTTACTTTGAAACCATCATACAATCCAATTAGCCTCCATCCTTCCCAAGGAATTTTAAATCTAATGCATATAGTTGAAGAATAGTTCTTCGACATAAGTTGCCTTATTCTACTATCTCCATCCAAGGAATGACCAGTAATAGGTCCCAAAAAAAATTCAACATGTTTCTTCCAAAATTCTTCTATTTTTTCCCATTACTAATGAACACAATTTGCGTTGAACCTATTGCATGTTGGATGAGCAACCAGAACCAAATGAGGAAGCTTGTCATGTAAAAGGTTTGCAATAATGACACGTGCAGAATCTCCAATCACACAATTATTAAAAGTGTATGTAATAATATTGTATCCTACAACACCCTCACCAATTGTCACCAAGAAATGTGATTGGCACTTATGTTATTCTTTCTTGCCACAAAATCCCACCATTGTATCAGTTTTTTCTATCCACCTAACATATTTTTTCATGACAATTTCATCTTCAACAAGTAATATATGAAATGAGTCATTTATATCATGTTTGGATTTATAAGAAGCATAAGATTTTCCAACTACCTCAAAAATGTGATTGTGTACCCCTGTGATATATGTCAATGATTTTCCATCTTTCCTTAAATGCATAGATATTGAAGGCCCATCCAGATTCAAACTAATAAATATATGTAATCTAGGACTTCCCCACAACTTAATCATCTCATAGATGGATTTTGTGGATGTATTGTACCTTCTCCCTGCTTTTTGATGCATCAGGTTGTGAAAAATATCTTGGAAAAATCCCATACTACATCTTTACCTTGTAATTTTCCTTGCTTATGAGCCACACATACATCCTTGCAAAGAAAAAAGACATCCTTCCTTTCTATATATTCAAACAAATTTTCCTTTGAGTACCTCATTCTAATAGACAGTGTAGCAACCTCTATCCTCTGCCACTAACTATATCACATTGTTAATCTATGGCTAGATTTTGCATTGTGCAACAATTTTGAGTTCAATTTGAGTCAAATGGTCTAGTCTTCTCCATTTCCCTGTATCTCTCCCATGTCTTTTAATGTTGTTCCTTGATTCACGATATAATCACATCCTAAAGTCATTTCATTCATGAATCAACTTACACAAATTGTATGTCAATGAATTGAAATACATTCCTGTTTCAAAATCCCTCTGGTGATGAATATGCCTATATGTGTTGTCAATATGGCATTCAATACCATAATAACATAATGTCCTCTTGGTATGCTTCTCTATGGTCCATAATTTCCCACCCCACTAATCATCCGTTAGGACCTTTGTATATAGTATCTCCCCATTTCTATCAATATAGGGATCCCAATACCCCCAACATTGTAATATCAAGGGAGATAAATGACCTAGAATAATAAGAAAAATACATTAAAAAATAAACTACTTTCAAATAAGATAACAAATAAAATAATGTACACATTCAAATTCAAAAAGGAATTAAATTAAAACTTGCATAATTAACACACCTGAAGTAGAAGCACCTAGTTTTGTAGAACCCTTATGTAATAATGATGGTGATGATAAAACCAAGAACCTAGTCAAACTCTGTTGGTACTTCTCAATGGTAGTATTCTTGGTTCTCTTGATTGTGTCAATCCTCAACCAACTTGTATTATGCAAATCCTCATATGTAGAAGTAACATGCTTCTTTGATTTCATGTGTTCATTCAAAGAGTTGGCAATATTACCACTATATAGTACTAAAAAAAACCATTTATTGCATCGTATACATTCCACTTTTACTTTTCTAATGTCCTCATATTTGGCAAGTGTTTCTTTCACCACCTTGAACAAATTAGGATCTTGTTTCTTGTTGAAATCATTTAGAAGTTTGATTTCATGGTCAATCTCAAATTTATCTCCAACCATTGTTGTTCATGTTGCTTCATCATTACATGAACGAATTTGACTATTTCCCACTGCTAAAACATTACGTTGATGAGTTGTTGATTTCATATGAGAATTTTTCAAGTTAATAAATGTTCGAGATGCAAGTGATATTTCCCTTGTTCCATAAGGAACACCACAACTTTCACATGGGATCTTTATTTGAGGCTTTCCCTTTTTTGAAGAAACTTTGAGTCTACGCTTCTCCCCAACATGAATTTGTTCCATTAAACTATTCACTTTGTTTTCCCAAGATTCCAATACAATGGGATCGGTTATCGCACAATTTGTACTTTCCCAAAGCCTAAAGGCAAGTAGGCCTAGATTGACGTAACACAATGGTAATCCTATCATTGTCACCTCAATAGGATACCCATTTCTGTTTAGGAGGAGGAAATACCCACTCCAAGGGAGACGTCCCAAGACCTAGGGTTTTTGAGGAAGGGAAAAGGACAAGGTAAACTACCCCTTTCTCTCTAGGTCACTCAAATTAGGTTTAAGTGTTTTTGGATGAAGCAAAGGAGAATGAAGTGTACTTGCCCCTTACCAATACAATAACAAACATTAGTAGAGAAACAAGTAGCTTAATGCTTCAATAAGACATCAAATTCATGAAAGAAAATGCTAGCATCCAATGTATGCAGCAAGTAACCAATGTACAACAACATTTAATGAAGTGATGACAACTGCACTATTCTTCAGAAAATGTACTTAATGACAACAAAATATAACACTTTAACTCTTAAATGATAGTATTATGTCATATACAAGTTCTGAAATGATTTAGCTAGAAAATAGGCTTATAATGGTTTCCAAACGGTGGTTGAACCAAATTTGTAGTAGTTTTATCAGTTTGTAACAACAATAAGTGTTTCGTAACAGCCACAAAAAATAATGCTCAGAATTGCAAGAAGATATTATGAAAAATCAACATTTATTGAGTAATTTGTTCAACAATTATTATGAGCAATTTCTGAGTGAGTTATGTAGGTGTTAGAAGCAAGTTAGTTTGGATTAGTATGGTTGTAGTAGAGGTTTGCAACAAAAACAAATTAGAAGTAATAACAACGATATCAAAACCCTCATAAAAGTACTCTAAAAGGCACTTTAATGCACACTAAATTCAAGTTTGATTGTAGTTTGCCTTGTACAATTTTCTGGGTTAGTTTAAGATGGTTAATAGGATGAAATAGATTGAAAACAATGGCTGTAATAGTGATTATAGTAGAAAATATCTTGGTTGTTAGTGTTAGTGAAAGTTTCAATAAGATGTGTTAAAAGTTTGTTTGGTCTCAATCATCCACAAGAGTGTAGAAATCAATGCCTTTTAGGGGCTTATGGAGTCAATAATAGTAACAATATCACTTGGGAAATAAAATAATGATAATTCTTAGCTAAGGGAAGAAGTAAACGCAAGAGGTGTTTTCACTTCAAGGCCTCAAGCATTTACCCTTTTTAAGGGAGGTTTTGTGAGAAAGTAGGCACTTCTAGGCCCTAGCTTACCTTCCTTCCTTAGCTTTTGAAAGACAATTTAATTGGTGACAAGAATGAGATTACTAGAGAGCTAGAACTTTAGGGATCTAATAATCACTCCCAAGAAAATGTATAATTGGCAATATCAAGCTAGTAAAATAGCTATAGATAGAAAGAAACATTTCTTGTTTCTCCCCTACGGTTTAAACAAACAATTTCATAAACTTAGACACGAAACAAGTAAATTTTACCACAAACATCCATAACATGAATAAAAATTCATCTTTTCCACTTACTTCACCAAGAATAATCAAGTAAAACCCTATTTGAAGACCATTCCACCATGAAAAATGCCAAAATACACCACCATAAAGCTCTCCCAAGAGGTGCATACTAGTTATTTCAACCAATAACCCTTAAAGAAGGAGAAAATTTCAGACCACCACTTGTGTGTGATGAGTTATGATGAAAATGAATGTCACTTTATGTCTATTTATACAAAAACTATGACCTTTAATTATTTTAGGTCAAACTATCGGGGCCAACCTGGACAATTTATTCAAAAATTACACTTTTACCAAAATAAATTCAATTTGCATCTAATTAGGCCTCCAAAGGTGATGTCATGTCATCCTAGGGTGACATTGGGCCTCAAGCGTGGAACGTTGGGTAAAGGAGATGAAGCGTTGGGCCTCCAAAGGCCTCAAATTTTCCCACACATGCCAATAGCCTCATGAATGCCTCCAAGGTGACAGCCCCAGCTGACATGTGATTGTTGACGCCAAAAGACTAAAGAGTCTCAAACGTCATAATTTTCAACCTCCCACGGGGCTATGCGAGAAGAGATGAGAATGTTACCCTAGGATTTAAGCCCTGGACAAGAAAGCGCATTGAACTCTAAGCCAATTTTACCCTAACCTATAGTCCAAGCATGAATTCATTTGCCTTATAATTTAACCTTTTAACAATATTAAATTTTTATGTGATTATATGATTTTAATACTATTTACAATTTTAATAACTTCTATGTGGAGTTTATACATTTGTAACAACAATATTAAATTCAATAAAGGAAATGCACAAAAAAATAGAAAAGACAGTGCTTTGATTTTAATTTTTGTTTTCTTAAAAAAAAAACTAAGGCAAGACTAACTAAAATCTAATTAAAACAAATGAATTAATTTAAAGGAATTTTTTTTCCACTGAAAATTCCACCCCAGGGACACAAGGCTCGAACCAGTGACTTCTCTCGTACCGGAAGAGTGTACGCACTTCTTACCATCTGTGCTATTCCATGTGGCTTTTTTTTAAAATAAACTTATTAACAAATGTTTGTTTGAAGACTAACTAAAATCTATTTAAAACAATTGAATTAACTGAAAGAAAACCTATTTTTTACCTAACACTATCTTCAAGAATAAAGTGAAATAATGTTTATGATATAACATTTTAAGTTTTTTTTTTTTTTTTTTTGTGAAATATCGTTTATGATATGAACATTTCAAGTTTTTTTTTTTTTTTTTTGTTTATGTTAAAAAGTAACTCAAATTAAAATAGTAAAAATAAAACAAAAAAGAAAAGGTTTATACTAACAAATTTAAATTTTGTATACATGATTGTGAATAAAATGTTTTTTTTTTTTTTCCTCTGAAATCAAAGTGTAAAATAGAGGTGAGAAAAACCAAGGATTTTTAAGAAAAAATAGGAGATAATGTTGAGTGAGAAATAAATGATTTTTATTAAAAGACTCCTACAAATTCATACTCTTCAAAATTTGCAAGCCTATGCGTAGACTAGGGCCATGTATATGGTTTTTAGCCCTCCTAAATACCATGTACAATAGAAAGACTAAGAATGAAGAAGAAAAAGAAAGCTGAGCCAAGAAGGAATGGAGCCATGGTGACGAATCACAAGGAAATAACATGCATAGTAAAATTGATTAGCGCTTAATCAAATCAAGCCTTATTACAACAAACTAAACAAGTAAACCTTTACATTATGAAGACCATCAAACTCATCCTCGCGTATCCTCTTTGCTGCTTCACAAAACCCCTGCTGCCGATGATTCCGTCAATCTCTATTGAAGATGTAAAATAAGAAAGAATGGAAACAATCCTCACGGAACTCCCAACATACTATCCTCTATCCTCTGAAAATTCTGCCAAAGCTCCTTCTCTGAATTTTATTTCTGAGATCTCTCGTTCAGAAAATTTATGTCCTCATCAAAAACGATCCTCCTGCACATGCTGGGTGTTGCTTCCTTTATGGCATTGGGTGAACAGTTTGAGTAGTTATGGTGGTTCAACGAACTGGAGTAATTTGCTTATGAAATAAACTTTTATTATATTTTTCTTTTATCTACATGTCATAACTTCTGTGCTTCAGCCTTCTTTGATTTTTTTTTTCATCGATTTCCTTCTCTTTGTGTTTGTTTTTCCTGTGTCTGTGTTTCTCTGGTTATATAGAAATCTTCAGGGGCGTAGAGAAGAAATGAAACAGAAATTCACAAATGTGCTCCACAGTCAGAGTTGCTCGACAACAAAGGTGTGGCTCCCCTGAGACTGGGAATCTTTTCCTCATTCACAAACTATAGCAATGTGAAGTGTAAATCTCCATTTCCTCACGAGATTTAGACAAAAGGTAGCTCTGATCCTGGACACCACAAAATTTACCATGAGATTTCCTGACAAAAGCTGTTGCAGTGGCCTTTACAATCATCCCTCTTCGTGTCATAGTTTTCGACTGTCGTCGAAATGCATCAGCAATACTAGCTTGGATCTGCCTGTTTTTATGAATTTATGGGTAACTTCCAACCTTATGTAGATTTATAAAATATTTGGGTCCTCCTTTAGTGAGGTCTTTCTGGCGATCAACTTGCTTGCTTACTGGATTGGCATTGAGCACACTCTCACTGAATCCTGAGCCAGTCCCGTAATTATCACATGTTTTAGACATTGATAAGGTTTTGTAAGACAAGATAAAGTCTTCTCCAATGGGGAAACAAAATTCTTAATAGTTATGAATTATCAGCAGCCTTAGAGCCCGCGCCACACACTTGTGAACCTTAGATTGACATGAAGAGGAGCTGGGCGTATAAGAATAACTTCACTTGGAAAAAAACCCAACAGTCGACTCGTTTTACACCACATCATCAATGTTAGAGTCACACTCTTGAGCTTATGACTATCCTCTTATTCAAAGATTCCAGGAACGTACTCATGCGATCCCCTTTAAGCATATCATTTTTAGAGGTTATGTTATGTTATTGGTATTTTCCATTCTTTTTTAGAGGTTATGTTATGGATGAAAAGGGGAACAGAGATATCTACCTCTTTCTGGGGGTTTCTTTTTTGCAGCCTGCATGCTAGCTTGTTTAGCTTCTATCTGTTTGGTTTCTTTTGTACTTTGTTTCCTCCTATCTTTGGGCTGGCTTTGCCTTCAAGTTGTATCAGTCAAGAGAACAATTATATATCAATATAATGAGTATTTTTTTGTTAGAAAAAAAAATAGAATAATATTCTATATATTTTTCCCTTTTACTTATGAGATGGCATGAGGAAACGCCAAAGTCATCATTTAAACGAAATTTTGGTATAACTTCAATATTTTGGAAAAGGACATGGAATTAAGTGAAAATGTGGATATGGTTTTGAAAAAATATTTAAAGCATAACCAAAAGAAAACTTTATATTACTTTTATGGTATAATTAAATATTGGAGGGATATGAGTATATTTCCTTGGAAAGATAATCATCAGAACATACATAAGTAATATGAAGGGTTTATCACATGAATGAATTTAGATAATTGGTTTATTTTTCTTTATTTAAAAAGATCATAGCAAAAAAAGGTAAATGGGAAATGAGAGATAAATTTGAGATAGTTCTAGAACTTCAACAAAATTACCAATACTGTATCATGTGGAACCTCAAAATTAATCTTCGACCATCTTATTTAATGTGTAACAAACAACTCAGTAGGAGAATGCGAGACTTTGCGCAAGTGAGTGCGAATAAGGTTAAACTATAGATCAAATACAGTGATATAAGGGTCTTTGGACAATTGTGTCATAGGCTCTGCTTAGTAATAAGTCAAGCGTCAAAATAAATTCAGTTACGAACAATGTGCCAATATTTAATGAGAAAAAGAGAAACTTTGTGCAAGTAGTGTGACTAGAGAGGGAGCTCGGCAACGCTTTGCCAGTTAAGTCATGTTGACAAAAATTATCATCAACAGTGATGTCTAGGGCTGTAGAGGTGACGTCTAATTCCTTCCAAGGCCAACGTTCAAGTGGGAGGAGAATGAAACCCTCGGTCTGGGTCTTCCATTGTGCCTCCAAAGGAAACACCCTTCTTTGTTTTAGTGCAATCCTTCAGTCTCTTCTTACCCCTAGCTGGGGTTTCAACATCTATATGTGGGCTTTGAGCCCCCATGAAGGTTCAGGATAATCATTCCCTCATGTGTACCTGTCCACCGGGCAAGGTCCTATAACAAAAACAAGTATGTCCTCCAGGGGTTCATAAGTCACAAGGATCATAGCATGTAAATCACATCCAATAATTAAATTACCCAAAAATGTGCATCAAACCTCCCTTAACCCAAAACAAATGCTCAAAGATGTTATGCAATTTGACAAGTTAGGTTTTGAGAAGGTCTCAGGGCGTCCTATTGGGCTAACCTCTCTTAAGTTTGGGGTGTTTCCCAGGTGGATTCTAGTCCAAATCATGTAAGTGTATGAGGTGGAATGGGGTAAATATTCGGGCATGGGGTGCATGTGATAATAGGAAAATGTAGATTCTTACCTGTGGGTTCCTTTGTGGAGGGCGAGTTGCACCTTGTCATGGATGAAATTGTTTCCTAGCCTATGCATTTCCTTTTACTCTTAGCTTTATTTTATTTTTATCTTTTTCTTTTGTGCTACAAGGAAATAGTTTAGGGCCACTATCCTGCCTTGATGACCAGAGGTGACGACGTTATCCACAAACATTTCACGGAAATGAGAAGGCTCGCTTGTGATGAGACCCCATTTCTCTTGGTTATGCCACCAAGAGCCACTACCCTAGTTTGGTGACCAAATAGGTGGTCATGTCATACCACTACATGCCCATGGTCATAATAGGTCAGTTCATGATGAGACCTCATATCCATCAACTAGTATCTTGAGTGTTTATGTTATCTTGTGGGTCCCCTTTTCTTACTGAGAATATTTTCAATGCTTTCTCGGGGATCCCTGGGAGAAGCATATCGAAGGTTTACAAATTGGATTTTAACTCTTTCCAAATACTTTTACCCTCTGGTCCTTTAGCCCCTTCTTCCCACGAGGTAAGGTACAACCCTTCCTAGTGTAGCCAATCCCAATGCCCGAACAAGGATAGGGGATATGGAAGGAATGAAAATGGAAAGTGATAACTATGGAGGGAAAGGATGATGAATTTTCCCATAGCTACCCAGTGGAAACCAATCCTAAAGGGAAATCAACTTACTATGGCATTATGTCATGCTTCCAGGTTTGAACAAGGCAAAGAGCATAATTTCTAAGCAAATATCATGAAATGGAGAAGGATTCGATACAACATGTTCAAGTGCTTCAAAAATCAAAGTGATATATACAATGATAACCAGACTCATTATCTCATGGAGAAAGACACATTGCTACTTCAGGACCATGCTGGTGTGATGGATACTACTACTAGTGTATGTGGATTGCACTTAAGAAAAGAGGAGCCCTCCGGGGCCATGCTCAAGTCGTACAACTCTCGGTACTCCATGTTTAGGACCTATGGGCCTCGAGACGTGATCTCCTTAGTTATCCCTAGGCTAGGGGATAACATCTAGATCCAACTCGGGGACATGTTCTCACCGTAGAGCGCATGAGAACCTCAACATATCTGGTAGGACATGTGCCTGCTAAATATCAACAAAACACATTAGTAATTCCTAGGGTGGTGATATCACCCCTTGTCCATAAATGATAAAATAAACAAAAAAATCATCTCTAGTCTAACATATGACTATGAGAATACATATATACATAATGAAACAAGACAATATGAAAATTGCAACTACAACTATGCTAACATGATATGCAATGGTATGCACAATGGATGCAAAATGCCTACCTATTCTAACTTACTTGTACGTACCTGTCATGTTGTCGGTGGGAAGTAATCCTTGATGTGGATATCATTCACAGGTAGTTTAAAAGCCTCTCCCTCAAGCATTATTAAATGAAAAGAGTTTGTTCCTTCTTGACTCACAATCTTGTAAGGACCTGTCCATAATCCATCTGAATTCTTGTGCATACTAGGTTTCTCTCTCCTTTTGTCCCATAATAACACTAGATCCCCTTCTTTGAAATCCCTCTCCTTTTCTTTGTGATAAAATTTTTTCTTAACCTTCTCTTGACTTCTTGCCATTTGGTTCAAAGAAATTCTCTTGGATTCATCTAATTCCACCAACTTGTCAATTCGTCCTTGGAGTGCTTCTTCTTCTGTGGTGTATTGTTGGGCGAAGCGAAGGATGGGAATTTGGAGATTCACAGGCAGTTTAGACTCCAACCCATATACTAGCTCAAATGTGGTTTTTCCTGTTGAAGTCTTTGTTGTTATGCGATCTGCACACAGGGAGTATTTGATGTTGTTATCCCGGGCCTTCTTGTTCTATCCCACAACCTTCTTGATGATATTCATGATATTATTGTTGCTTGACTATGCCAAACCATTCCCCTGGGGATATTAGTTTGACGAGTGGGATAGAGTGATGCGATATTTGAAACAAAATTCTGCTAAAGCAAGGGAGCTAAAGGCTTTGGCATTGTCAGTGGTGATTTTGGTGGGTGATACAAATCTTGTTATTATTCTTTCTTCCAAGAAGTTCATGACCACATCTTCAGTATCCTTCTTTGTAGGAACAACTTCTACCCATATGGAGAAATAATCTATGGTGGTCAAAATCCATCAGTAACCATTACTTGAATTATCCTTAAATTCACCAATAATATCCAAACCCCACTGTTGAAAAGGGGTTTCTAAAATCACATGCCTTAGAGGTTGTGCATGGATTTTCTATTTTCCCACAAATTATTGACAAGGTTTGCATGAGAGGGCATATCAGTGAGTATCATAGAACAATGTCGGCCAGTAATATCCAGCTCTCAAAATCTTGTGAGAAGTAGTACGAGCAACGAAGTCCCCCCCACAATACCCCGAGTGTAGATCCTTCAACAAATTGTTAGCCTCATCTTTGTTCACACATATAAGGAGAAATCCATCTGAGTTTTTCCAACCTAGACCATCTTCAGTTAAATAGTACTTCATAGCTTTGAGTCTTAGAGCCCTTATTTTATAGTCTATTAGGTGGTCTGGGCAAGACAAGTTCTTAAGGTAGTATATTGTGTCATAATACCATTCATCATGTTCTATTTCACTTACCACCATATTCACTTGCTCGTTTTCTCCCATTTGTATGGCTTCTTCATTGATTTTAGTCAACATCTGAGCTAGCCCTTGTCCCTTTATGATCTTTGTGGGTTTTATCTCTAAGTCATATTCTTGGATTCTGGAAACCCACCTACCCCTAGTGCCCATGAAATCTTGTTGTGACAAAATATCTTTTACCGTTTGGTATGGGACATAAGCCTTAATCTTGTTATAGCCAACGTAACATCTAAAGTGCTTGAGGGATTTAACCAGGGCGTAAGCCTATTTTTTAGTAATTGAATAATTCAATTCTGAATCCCTAAGGACTTTGCTCATGAACACAATAGGGTACTCATGATCATCAACATCTTTTTTCAACAAGACAACTGCAATGGTATCTTGAAAAGAAAAGGAGAATATCATGAAATCACGTGAATAATCAAGGCTAACCAAAACCAAGGCTTGGGAAATGTTGTTCTTTATGTCTTCAAAGGATCATAGACTCTTGTCATCCTATCTGAATGAAACATATTTCTTAAGCAAGACACTCATGGGTTTTACTCTCTCAACAAAATTTGGAACAAATATTCGAATAAAGTTCATTTTTCCAAAGAATGATTGAAGACCTTTTTTATTATAAGGGGGCATACATTCTTGATTGATTGGATTCTTTCTAGATCAATATAAATTCCCCCTTCTGATACTATGTGCCCTAATCACTTTCCTTCATCTATCCCAAAAATAGACTTTTTAAGGTGTAGGAAATTGTTGTTGGTGTTGTAACTAATGTTACAACCATCATTGCAGCTCCTTAACAACCCTCAAATTGTTTATAAAACCACCCAACACTTGTACTAGGCAAACTACTATCATTATATGCTAAAGCGTTTGTTTAAATTGCTTAATTTAAGTACTTTCTGAAGTGGTTTTGTTGTTGTCATAATTATCATTTTACTGTTGTTACAAGTGTTTTGATAGCCTATTGAAGTCATTTATTGACGAGTGACAAAGTATTATCAAATTTCAAAGTCCTTATATCATTTTTTGTCATCATAGCTTGCAATTTCTAGACATATTTGTTGTTGCTTTACATTTCATCTTTTAGTGTTTCAGTAGCATATTTATATCTTGAAGTCACTGATTTGAAACATTGATATCATTGCTTGCTGCTAAAATTTTTTTTTTCATTGGTAAAGGGAAGGTACCATTCATTCTCTTTTCCTTCCCCCCCACTTAAACTTTACCAAGTGATTTCTTTCCTCGAGTGACCTAGAGAGAGGGGTGGGTTTTACCTAGTCTTTTTACCCTTCATCAACCAACTAGGTCTTGGGACATCTCCCTTGGAGTGAGTTTCTTCTCCTCATAAATAGAAAGAGGTATCATATTGGGGTGATAGTGATAGGACTACCTCTGTGTTACGTCAATCTAGGCATACTTTCCTTTAGGCTTTGAGCACATATAGATTGTGCGACAACATGATCAATAGATATGAATTGTCCTACAGACTCCGAAACACTTTCAAATCTTAGTTTTTTATGCATAGGTTCCTCCACATGCTCTCCAATATTTCCAACATTTGGAGATTTTTTCACTACACTTGATCCAAAAGTTTCAATTTCCAATGTGTCTAGTTTCCTCTTGATGGTTATAGTCATTGTTTCCACTGTCCATTTTTTCTCTTTCTTTGGATTTAACGGGTGACATTTACTACCAAAAAACTCAAAAGGATATCCAATGACTCCATCCACAATTTCATGATGGACTTTAGAAAATGTAGAATATTTTCAACCCTTAACTATGCCAATGACAAAATTCCCTTCACTAGCTACAATTTCATATCCCAAAGCCATATGCATTTACATCCATATGTACCTTTTAGTAAATTAAGAAAAATAACTATACCAAATATTAAGACAATGTAAATTTAAAATGACATGTGAATGTAACAAATATATAGCTACCTATAAATTTATGGGATTAAGAAGAAAATTCCAACCTAAATGCTTAAAATACTAGACATTGATTGCACTCAAATATTATACTTAAACCATGATTTTACACATCCCTTTCAAACTTGAAACAAAATCCAAGTCTGAATACTGAATATGGTTTTACCTCTTATATAAATAAAGGATAGATTCCTTTCATTTATTGTTCATTCATCATTTTGTGTTAGATATGTATACACAAAGATAAGGATGGTCTGCAAAGGTATACTTGGATTCATGGAGTAAAGTCTTATATGTAACTTCTTCTTGGCATTATTTTGTTGGGTAGTAATATTAACCATGTTCAATTATTCAAATGCTTGAACCTGTTGAGTTGATGAAGGTTATACAAAGTTAATGCCAACATGTTGTTGAGCTTGTAGTGGCATGAAGCTAGCTTGCATAGGACTAGGGAATGGATAGTATGGGTTACCTTGTGGTGGGTTCCCATATTTATTATAGGACGTAGATGCTTATCCATTTCAATTATGACTATTACAGGAGGGTCCATGGATATGCAGGGATACCTATATACCTAGAGGTGTCATGTGGTTCCTGAGATATATTGAATTGTTCCCCCCAACCATTGGGGGAGGGGGGCTGTGATGTACTATTAGATGAATATGATGATCCAATAGTAGGTTGATATGAGGGGAAAAGGTGGGGCAATGAGGGGAAAAATAGATTTGAGGAAGAAATCCAAGAGGTGTGTCATCACAATATTTTCAACTCACTTTCTCACATTGCAATATCTCCTTTCCCAAGCATAGAACTTGCAAAAAATGTTTTCAAGTGATAGAGTAGTTGAGTATGGGCATATCAAGGAGATCATTGATAATATATGGAATAATCATCTCCATTTACCTATACATTTAACAAATGTTCTCTTGGTATTCGTGGGGTAGGGTCACCACTAGGACACAATATCATCAAAGGGGTATTTACTGATAATTGGGTGGTGTTCAACGTGGTCGGAATAGAGTCCTTGGTTGGGTTTGTTTTTTCCCCTTCTTCTTGGAATTGTTCTGCTAGGTTGTAGGGTTAACCATGTTCAGTTGTTGAAATGCTTGAACTTCATGGATTGACTAATGTTGGAAAAAATTAACACCAACCCGTTGGACCAGAGAATGTTGGACAAAGTTAACACCAACATGTTGTTGTGTTGGTGGTGGCATGGTGTTAGGTGGTGGGGAACTAGGGAAAGGATAATATGGGTTACTCTGCTAGGGAGGACCATAGGGATTGTATGATGTGGAGTTTCCTCCGCTGCAATTTGGTTTTCATGTGTTGAACTAATGCTTATACTGAGAGGGGGTGGGGTGACTCAGTATATGATACTTTTTACTTTGTTTAACCATTCATCAATCATTCATTATCCAAGAAACAATAATCACATAATAATCCACTAACGACAAGATCCATTAATAAAAACATTCACTGACGACAACATCACAACCCAAAACAATGCACACAACAACATCAAATATCTTCAATCCTTCATAGCACACCTTGAGAATAAGAAAGACCTCAAGAAAATCACTTAGACTTATCTCACACACTAGAAAGACACCCCAACAACTTTGGTGCACCTAAAATAACTTTTGCACACCTAAAACTTGATCTCTTGCTTGGTTGTGCTACAAATGAAAAAATATATCTTGTATTTATAGTAATTTTATCCCCACTTTCAAGGTCGACCTGTAAAGATTGGTTGAGTCGACCTCAATTTTCTGGTTGGGCTGTCAGACAGAAAAAATCATATCTCCTCATTCCCATGGAGTTAGAAGGAATTCCATATATTGTTGGAAAGGTATTGGAATAATTTTTCCAACCATATAACTTGTGCTCCCATTTGATCTAGGTATGTAGGGTAAAAATGACTTTAAATATAGGGCATCCAAAATGATCATGAAAAATCCAAAAGTAATACTTTCAACAATCTCCATCTTGCAATATTTATATTGGACATTTGTAGGCTTGTAATATTTATCTTGGACATATGTATGCCCCCCCTGTCTTTGAAATCAATGACAACAAAATTTCTAACATCATGAATATCCATGAATATTTATAGGAATATGCATACCTGCCTATGGTAAAGGATTCATAGGATGCGCAAGGTTGTACCCCCCAAATGTTGGAGGAGAGGGGGCGGAGAATGCAATATTTTGTACATAGGGTGTGCCCATGCATTAGCTTAAAGTAAAATGTTGGGTAGGTTGGCATATTTTCTGCGTGGGGGAATACATTTAAAGAATGTGCCCTAAATAATTAACATCCCTCCTCTCACAATCATTGGGCCTTCCAATATCTCGCAACAATGGGGCATGAAACCACCAAAAGAGAGGCTATTGAAGTTATGAAAGATCATTTATAATGAGAGGCAGAGGGTGAATATCCCATAAGGAATGATGATATTTCCCAATAGTCATTCAAAATATGACCTAGGTGTAATTGCAACCCACAACCACCACCTCTGTAGAAATCCTAGTTTTTTTCCACTAACTTACCTCCTTCAAATGAAACATGGGACTCTTGGCCTCAAAAAGCGGTCACAGGCCAAGAAACCTCACAAGAGTTGGGTGGATCAAGAAGGCTCGCGTAGAACAACCAAACCTTCGTGTCACCCCTTCATAGGTATCCCCCTACCTTATGGTGTAGGAACACTTGAAGTAAATTATTTGAAGTTCCCTAAACAATCAAATCTATGTTTTTAATGAGAATTGATAAGGAGAGGTTATTTGGATACCTATTCCCGAAATATTAACCTGAACTAAAATTCTGTTTTTTGACCTCTCAAGGGAGGATTTTGGTAGGTTCTTAGAATTGTATTTAAAACAAATTTGAAATCGCATGAACCAATCTCATTGCTTAAGGGTGTGATGAAGGTTTTTAAAGTTTAGGATTATTAGATTGCATATTCTTCTTTAGTGGGTAGAAGGTTTAAACCAAGAAAATAGGTATCAACATATGACAACTTTTTTCGACCTTTTGAAAATGATTGGTTTCTTCCAGTCATAGAAAAAAAAAAACAACATTTGAAATGTGAATGCCTTTTAAAACAATGAAAGGTCAAAATGAACATGGAAATGTTTTTTTATTATTATAATGACTTGTAAGTTAATGATACCACATAGGCCTTTCAAAAGAAAACAATTTTTCAAGGAAATGTGGCACTTACATTGTTCAATATCACAAAAAAACTAGCAACCAAATTTGACAAGCCTATGGAAATCATCATCACTGCAAAAGGTAATAACAAATGTTAGTCTAAAGTCTCTCTGCCAAGCACATCTATATACAATATAAGCACAATAGTTGTAAGAATTGCTTGTATGACTTCATGTTGGAAGAAACCTTCCCATAAAATAATTAATGTTAATTAATGATAAACATATCACCAACAAAATGCTCATTTGAATTTTGGCAATTAAAAGTTTCTCGTGAGACACTTTTTATTGTGTTGCAAAAAGTAGGCAATGAATTTGTTTATGGGGTAAGGAGTTGCAAGTGGAAAATCATTTAAGCATGTATGGAAACTTAGTGGTGTACGAAAACTTATGGTAGAATCTTGCCTTGTATGTAGAATCATTTAGTAAATTTTCATCACCTACATACAAGGCAGTGATATCTTTTAGTAAGTCAGTTAAAAAAAAAATAACTCTGCCCATTGGAAAACGATTCCACGTAAATATTCATAAACACTGCTAGATCAAAAAGTGATTATTGAAATGAGAACCCTATGTCAAGGATGTCAAAAGGGAATCCATATGAAAGTTTACCAAAATACAATTCCCACATTTCTCTTGTAGTGGGGCTAGTTTATTGTCCATATATTCTAATGACAAAAATGGTGGTGAAATGGAACTCCTACTATTACAATCACAATGCTACGGAGTATAATAACAATTTTCTTTGAAATTTTTCTAGCACAATAACATTTGTTTTTACCTAGTATGATCTACATGAACTTTTAAGATTAATTTCCACATCTGTAAAATTTGGTTCATTTAAATCTGTTGCCAATTGAAATTATTATCTATTTTCTATCAACATCTTGTGCATAGTTGTAATATTCAAATTGTTGCTATTAATCTATTGTAAAATATTAAATTTATCTTCCATATCCCTCTTAAAACCCTATCAACGAAAATAAAGTGTATTTTGTAACATATTTCCATATCAAATTTGAAATATGAAACTACCGTCTAGATGAATAATATTGCTACTTTAAGGTCATAAGAGTAGCAATAAATCTATCAGATTATTTTCATATCACAATTAGTTAAAATTGCTATTAAGAACTATAAATAGATGTTAGAATAGTAAAACAATAAGCGATTGTTGTTTTAAAACTCAACAATAAAGTTTATGTTGGTTTGTTAGCTGGTGTAAAATTAGACACATAACAACAACATCAAAGATCCAAATAACAACAAAAACCATATTAGATTAAAATCACAAATACTAGGTTTCAATTTAGGCTCATAACTACTAAGGTAATATCTGCAGTTCCTTTAGGACCATAAAAATGATAATAAAGCGATCGACAAATTTTCATGTCACAATTGATTAGAATCTCCATCCACAATTATATGGCAATTGTTAGAATAATAAAGGAATAAGCAATTATTGTTTGGAACAATGAAAAAATATGTTATGCTTTGATTGTTGTTATAAAACTACACACATAATAACAACATCAAGGGTCCAAATAAGAATAAGAATGCATTATATCAATTCCAGAAACATTGAGTTTAAGTCTAGGCTCATAACCTCAAATGGGCCTTCATGACCATCAGACATGTCAATGTTCAAAGATTCATAACATGAATGGAATTTACAACATGCATCAATATGGCTTGTAACCACTTTGATTTTATACCATGGGATCATGTATCATTGTATGGCTTGTCACCACTTTGTTTTTATATCACAGGATCATGTATCGTTGGATATATATTTTTATAGAAAATCCCTTTAATTATGATTGAAGTAGAAACACAAATTATGGAGGGTGCCATGAAATGCTAATATTTGATATGAATTCATTTGTTCAAATAAATCAAGACTTGTATATATTATCCTTCCTAGTGACACACATCTTGTATAATTTTATTTTCTACTACTAAATTATTCTTACAAGTTTTTTCATTATTGTGAAGTCTTCTAGTTTGTTTTGGATGTTTGCGTCCTCATATGAAACTTAGAATTTACAAATATCGTACTAAGGTTTACTATGGTGATTACTTTTGGTTAATTTATTTTATGTTATTTTAAGATGGTATCTTGCAGTCATGAAAGGAGTTTTGACACAATTGTTCTTATAGGGACGTCAATGTCCTTGCAATGTTTTTAATGATGATTTTAAGATGAGAAATATTCTTATAAATTTTGATTATAATCTAAAAATATGTGAATGTGGACTTATTGAGACAGAAACATGTAGTTCTACAGACTGTTCATCTCTATTCATCATGTCACTATGGTAGACATCACCTAAAAATATTATTTTCAATGACGAGTCCAATAATTATATTGATGGGTGCTCAATTGTGTGCATCTCTACATAGTTGTTAGGTAACTTTCCTAATCAATTGAAGATAATTATAATCACAAATAGCAACCCAAGTGATGATTATCGATGCAGAACCCCTACCTCAGCAAGGTTTTGCAACCTCCCGATCTCTAGATCGATCTTCTTTTGAGCCGAAATGGCTCTTCGGGCTCCTACTGGAACCCTTTGAATGAATCCATAGGTCCTTCATGAAAACCCACCCTGCACACCTTGACACCAGGCGTGAGACTTACATCTCCATGCGACCACAACCTGGCCTTAGCGCAAGCACCTTTCGCAAATCGCGAGTTCGTGAGTTGAAGACCCTCGACTCGTCTTTCTCCAAATGTCGATACCCGAGATGCGATACAGGTATGGCTCCTCCTTGTTAGCGCCTTCCACACATAACCACCGGCTAGGGATAAGTGCTAGCACTACTCGCAACTTGTGACTTCGTGAGTTGGAGTGTTGAACCCTTGTGCTCCTCCTTTGCAAAATCTCGAAGCACAATAAGTCAATGATGGGTTGACTCCTTCTAAGGTGATGCGTGTACGCCACCTGTCGCCTACTTTCACCTTTTATGTGTGCTCTATGTTTTCACCACCTACTACTTTCACCTTTTATGTGTGCTCTATGTTTTCACCACCTATCAACCACACAGTCCCCACCTAACAAATGTGCCACATCGGTGACACGTGTTTGCATGAGCCCTCGACGCTCGACACTTCACGACTTTAGCGATCAAGGTGCAACTCCTTCACCATCTGAAACCTTGATACACGATGTAGCGAGGCACCAAATCTCACGACTCTCCTTCCTCCTCGATCGATGGTTCAGGTCGAATCACGATTTCATGATTCGAGGTTTTGTAGCGCAAAGAACTCCGCCTCCCAGCTCGCAATACCCGAATTCGCGATATGATCCATATCTCTACCACTTGTCCTCCAAAATGGACAGTCCTGATGCTTTCGAGACTTGATGAGTCCTCTTCCTTTTGTTGTTATGAGGTTTAAACCTCACACACCTTTTCTGGATCCGACGGCTTACGGAAACTCAGCACTTCTCCCTCGAAGTTTATGTCGTTCGTTCTACCCTTCTGTGTGACTTCCTAGGGATTAAACCCCTCGCACCTTCTCCCGGATCCGATGACTATCAGTCCTTCGTGCTAGATATGATGGCCCAGATCCTTTTTCCTATGTACTTCCCAGGTACTAAACCCCGTGTACGTATCCTTGATCCAACGGATCTCAGGCCACTATGCTCTAGATCCGAAATCTAGCATGATTTCGCGATCTCAGCGATTTCAAGTATGGGGTGCAGCCTCCTCTGTTCCTCCAACTTCTGATTCCTGAATGTGTGGATATCCAAGGGTTTAAACCCCGTGTGCCTTCGCCTGATCCAACGATTGTCGGGTATTGGTGCTAGATCTGACGGTTCAGATCTAAACTCCTTGTGCGCTCTCCTTCTGTTGCCTGGACGTAGATTCAACGGTCCAGATCTTTCTTCCTAGTGTTGATCTAACATTAGGTTGTGCTCTTCCTCCTGAGCTTTCTTGGCTTTTTGGCTTAGAAGATTTTCTAAGTCTCGAAGGTCTTGACCTTCAACTCTTCCTCTTGTGAGCCCGATTTCTTTGGATCTCATCTGCGTTATAGAAATGCTATCCCTTCTGAGCTTTGTCCTCTCGGAGATTTACTCTTGTGCACACTTTGTGTTCGAGGATCTCGAATAACTCAGATTCAAGAATTTTTCTGGAAAATAAAACTCCTTAAGCCCACCTGGCATTCTTCTGCTCGATGCAAACTTTGCAAAGCCTACATAGTATTCAGCAACCTTGTGAGTGTCTTCTCTTCGACACTTCTCTTTTCTCAGAACTCGAAAGAGTTCCTTCTGTGCACACTTGCACCAACTCAATTCCCTCCTGAAAGAGTTCTCCATAATCCTCAGTGATTCTGTCTTCTTGACGAACTCGAAAGAGAGTTCTTCTGTGCACTCTATGCACTTGCTCAATGCCCCCCTGGCAGAGCTTCCACAGAACTTTTATTAGTTTTGTCTTCTCTAAACTCGAGACAGAGTTCCCTTCTATGCACTCCTTGCACCTCTGTTGATGAAGGTTCAACGCTATCCCTCTTGAGCTTTCCTGAGGTTGTCTCACTTAAGTCAACGGAAACCTTGCGAACTATGTGCATTCCTTGCACTCGAAAACTCCAAGACAGGAAGAAATTGAAACTTATGTAATGCTTCACCAGTTATGCATTTAAAACATGAAATGCATAAAAACATGTAAACATCAAACACACAGTATGCAAGAAAAATTGTTTTTCTATTAATCTGTATGTCTATACAAATGTTTACAAAGGCTGGACTGTAACAAGTCTCAGCTCTCTCTTGAGACCTCTCTGCTCTGGTCTCTCTTCCTAACTCTCTACCCTAATTTCTCAATTACAAAATGAGGGCTCCCATGAGCTTATCCTCAACCACCATCTCTGAGCTATCTCTATCACAGAACGACGCCTATGGCTATATTACATAAAATGGATGTCGCAGACCTAACTGATCTGGACTTATCTGTAGTTAACCATCAAAGGAAACCTCAACCACTACCTGTACAAAGGTGGCGTATGGCATTAAAATCCTTACAACATTTATTGAAATTTTGAATTTCGAAATTGAGAGGGTTGTGCCTCTCCCTTTCTCCATTAAATGTGTGCTAGATGTGTTGGCTGGCTGCCACGCTGCTGACATGGAGTGATGCTCCTGCATCAATTACCTTAACTTTTAAGGATCTGGATTGTCTTCTCAAAATTGGAAACCCAAGCGAGTCTTCTTTTTCACCCTTCAAGAAAATGCATAGGATTTTCCTTATGCTAAAAAAATATGCAGGTACAAAGTCCCAATCACATATGCTAGAAACAATCGGTTCTATTGTGATCTATGATATGCATAGTGAGAACAAATTCAATGGAATTGAACTAAGTTATGAAATAGCAAAGGCACTACGATTTATGAGAAACAAAGGACACTATAATAGGGAGGGCATGCATGTTTCTAAAGGTGGTCTATCGATGGCTATAAAATGCAAATACTTCAAAAATATACTCAATTTGGGAACAAAGATCCCATGGGTTGTATATCATGATCACTATTCACAAACATAATGAAATATAATATTTTATAAAGATAATGGAGAGAGAATAAACAATTAGTGTCATTCTTGTTCTATATCATTTTCATGCACTCCTAGCATCATCTATGTAGGAGATACAAGAGTCATGTACAAGTATGCATAAAACATCCAAACTCAAAAGGTGTTTGACATAACACACCAATGTTAAAAAACTAGCATCCAAATCTAGACACTAGTTTGGACATTTTTAAATGTACATTTGGATGCTTAAAAGGACTAGATAAACATCAACACAATTATAATATAAGAAAATATCTCAATAATGTAGACATTCGTGGATGTTAATTTTCTTTATGAATATATAATACATTCCTTGATGTTAATTTTGAATCTACTTGGCCTTCATCCTAAAGTTCTAATTTATAATTCTACAAATCACCAACAAATTCCATGGTGGTATTGTGCATAACGAATTAATTTTGATGAGTAAATATATTTTATCAAAGAGTCAAACAAGATTCCTTTTACAAGTTCTTAAACGCACCGTTTAGGATTATTAAAAAAGAGGGTGTTATTTCATTTACAAATATGTTTTAGAACTAGTGGTTTTTGCCAATTTTGGGTATACACTTATAGTAAGGACGTTGTTGTTTCTCCCTTATCAAGTAGCGGGAAAAATATTCCTTATGGAAGAGGACATAAGGAGTTGGAACATCAAGAATTGATGGGTCATCACACTTATCCTAGATTTAGTCGGTCGAGCGGTCGACCAACATCTGGATACAGTCGGTCGGGTGATCGATCAACATCTAGATACAGTCGGTCGGGTGATCGACCATAACTTTACATCAGTCAGTTGAGTAGTTGACATGCCTATCAGTCGGAAAATTGACCAAATGTTGAAGTTAGTTGAGCACTAGATTGACCAACCCAACAATCAACCATGAGTTGCATGGATATTCGATCGGGTTGAACATCCTTGTTGAGCCGACTCAACAACGTGGATTTGGTGGAGTCAACTCTAACAATCAACGGTTACATGTGGACAAGATATTCCAGATTCTATGGAAGATGGTTAGATTTTGAGGCTATAAATAATAGACCCATTGGGTCATTATCATCATGGAGATCAAGAAATGAAACACATATATAATGTGGATCAAGGTGTGCAATATGCATTGTGATTTTCTTATCATAATGCACTCTTCTTAAGTGTTGTAATGATGTATTTATACACCACCTTTCTCTTCAAAAAAAATATATTCCTTCTTCGATTATCTACAGAATTGTATGTCTGTTTCATTACATGTACCACCCTTTCCCAACATGGTATCAAAGCCAATGGTGTAAAACCTTGACCTATTATCCACAAACCTTGTTGAGTTGGATATGTTGTGTGATTGACCATGGGATGTCGTTTGCTAATTGGAACCTTTGAAACCAGAATTATGTCTAGCTATTGAAGATGGCTTCGAAGATTGATCATGTTTTTCTTAACAGATCAAATTATGCAGTATGGGAATCGATATGGAAACATTGTTGAAGAGTAAAGGATTGTGGTAATATATGAAGGTTATGATTCCATATCCAACATAAAACTGGGCAAAGTTCATTATTGATGGAAAGAAGGATGAGGTTGTAGGGGTCATCGTGACCTATATCTCTCGAGAGATTTGATTTCACTCCAGTGGAATCCACTGCCCTCATCAAGTCTAGAAGAAGTTGAATTTGTTGCTTGACCTATCCGATGAGAGACACATCATGCAGTTGGAGAAAGACTTGATATCTCTCGATCCTCATTCTTTTGACATAGTGGATGACTATTTGGCACATGCTAAAAATTTCAATTGAAATAAGGAGAATGTGGAAAGAATTATCAGAAGAAGAATGAGCAAATCATCAAGCTGATTCTGATGAATTTGAGAATACCATTCGACTTGTTCATTTCGAATTTCCACACCAACTAGCAATCATGCAAGGAAGATGGTAAGGATCACACCTTTGAACCTTGAAATTATTTTAATTCAACACATACAACTTGAAGAAGGAAAGCTTGGTGATAAAAATCAAGACCACTTTCTCAAGGGAAAAGGAAAGTTGTATCCCATGGATAGAGTATAGTTTATGTCTCTACACATAAACCCACATAATGTGACAAAAAAACCGCATACTATGACTAGAAACCTAAGGGGTAGACAAATGTACCCAGCACAGTCGAAATAAGAATACATGTCAATATTGTGGAAAGACTGAACATGTGGAGAAAGTCTACTATAAGAAGAGAGATGATTTAGAGGAGAAGGTTAAATTCCTTGAAGGAGACATGTCCATTGTATGCCGAACTTCTAATAATTTCACCTTCAAATTCAAAACTTCTCAGGAATTGTTGTCTCATTTTGCACAGAACGAATGGGTAGTCAAATCTAGGTGCACTCATCACATGGCTAAGGATGCTTCCTTATTCACGTGGTTGGATGAATCTAAGGAGAGGAAAATCTATGTTGTTGATTATTCTTCTCTAGATGTTTTTGGTCAGGGTGATGTTACGTATTGACATGGGATAGAGTACAATTTGATGCCTCTACACAGAAACCCACATAATGCGACAAAAAATCTGCATACTGTAACCAGAAACCTAAGGGGCAGACAAATGCACCCCAACACAGTCGAAAGAAGAATACATGTTAGTATTATGGAAAGAATAAACATGTGGAGAAAGTATACTATAAGAAGAGAGATGATTTAGAGGAGAAGGTTAAATGCCTTGAAGGATACATGTCCATTGTATGTCGACCTTCTAATAATTTCACCTTCAAATTCAAAACTTCTCAGGAATTTTTGTCTCATTTTGCATAGAACGAATGGGTAGTCAAATCTAGGTGCACTCATCAAATGGCTAAGAATGATTCCTTATTCACATGGTTGGATGAATCTAAGGAGAGGAAAACCTATGTTGTTGATGATTCTTCTCTATATGTTGTTGGTTAGGGTGATGTTACCTATTGACATGGGAAAATTTTTGACTTCTATCATGTGCCAAACCTCAATGCCAATCTGTTGTCAGATGCTCAGTTGAAACAAACAAACTAGATTGTTGAATTTTGTCCAATTTGGTTCTATGTTCATGATTTGGAGAGAGGAAAGTCGATTGTTTCTAGCTAGCTTATTGACCCAATAGACAATATTTACAAATTTTGTGACATGACTCAACCTGACATTAAACTGAATGCACTTGTTTCTCACACTGATGAGCGAAGTCAAATTTGAGTGACTTAGACACATGAATTTTCGAAGTATGTAGTCAATGAAAAATAAAAACATGGTTATTGGTTTACCTAAGTGTTTCCCCCTGAAGGAGTATATACGGGTTGTGTTCTTGGCAAGCATCATCATGCACCATTGGAATCTGGAAAAGCGTGGCGAGCACAAAACCTAATAGAGTTAGTTCACAGTGATGTATGTTGCATCAATATACCTTCATTGTTAGGTGCGAGGTATATTTTAACCTTTATTGATGATTTATCTTGTTTCACATGGGTCTACTTTCTTAAGAACAAGAACTTTATCTTTGAAAAGTTCAATGAGTTTTAGGAATTTACTGAAAAGCAATGTGGTTGATCCATCAGATTCCTAAGATCAGGAAATGGTGTTGATTTTGTCAATTGACCTTTTGAATAATACCCGGTTCGATTTGGTATTGACTAATAATGGTTGTTTCCTCACACACCTCAGTAGAATGGTGTTGTAGAAATAAATAATTGGATGTTAGTCGAAATGGCTAGATTTCTTTTGCAGGCTAAAGATATGCCTTCTCACTTCTGGGATGAAGTGGTGTAGTGTGAAAATTGTATGCCCAATAGCATCTCAACTCGAGTTGTTCCTTCCATGACTCCATTCGAACAATGGTGTGGAAATAATCCTTCATTCAACCACCTCCATGTGTTTATATGTGTTGCATGGGATCATGTTTCCAATGATTTCAGAAAGAATTTGGATGTAAAGAGTCATGCTTGCATCGTGATGGGATACTCTAAAGAGTCGAAATCATATAGATTGTTTGATCCTATCAAACAAAAAAACATTATTCAACATAATGTGTGGTTTTATGAGAAGTATGTTGGCATCTAGTTATTGAATGTTGTAATGTTCCCAAACAGATTTTCTTGGAAAATTGAGGTTTTTATGTGTTTTCTGGTTGTGGTGTTTCATCAAACACTTTGCATATTTTTCTTCTTGAGGTGTGTTAGGGTTTGATATTATGGTTTGATTGTGTTTTTTCAGCAAGTAAAGGATGTAGTTATAGCAATGGCATATAATCAACAAGATGCAATACAAGTAACACAAGAAATAGCCACAAATACCTCAGATTCAGATTTATTTATAATAATAGCTAAACTCATACAGAATGGAGCAGATCTCAAATACATATAATAGAATAGAGTGTGTGGTTGATGATGCCTCCAATATACAATATAGATATGAATATCTAGGCTTTTAGAAGCCTCTCCAAGATGAATACTAAGTAACATTGAAGTCCAACTGTTACCCATTGTTGTAGGCGATGCCCTCTCTCTCACAATGCACAATTCCTGGATGGAATAGACCAAGGAAAGTATGACCTCATTTTTTATGGCCTCAAACCTTTGAAAAACTCTATGAGTAGTCTTTGAGAAATAGCTCAACTAGAAGACCTCCAAACAACAATGTCTCTAAGAACAAATGCACCCTCACCAGCTGAAGCAAGCCAATAATTCGGCCTCTAAGAATATGGCCTCTAAGTCACTGAAATCAACTTCCAAGAGGTAGATTAGGGATTAAGAAACCCCTATTTCAAAGCTACATGATATTGGGAAATTCATTTCCCTCCAGAACACAAGATCCCCAATGGACAATGTGCCCTTCTCAAGAGAAAACTCGTCCTTCTAAATGGTAGTGTGAATGGGATGAAGAAACCTATCAATCACTAAAGCAAAAAAGGTTACTTTTAAATATCTATCACTTTAGAAGTGAGATATCTCTTAGATCCAGTGTCTACAACCCTCCATGAATTCCTCTCTCAAGAACAATGTGCCCTAGCTCTAAAGAAACATTCCAAAATTGTGCCCTGCTTCCTCCACTGCTCCTGTAACTGAATAGTAACTGATGTAGAATGGTGAAGGAGTAATATTTCACCTCCTTGGCCAATATTGGATTAGGAAAGGTGGGATCTTTCACCACTGAGATGATCTCTAGGGTTTTCTCATTCAAAACCCTCATAACCCCCAAATATCATGGCCTCTCTAGAAAGAAGCCAAACATCAAAATGATAAACAAAACAATGAGAGAATAAAGGCCCCTATCTCTCTTTTATCCTATCTATTCACCTTTTCTCTCCAAGTGACTTTTACTTTATTTTGATTATTCCTTAATTAAATCACTTTATTAATTAATTAGCCTTTTTTCCTCTAAAAAGTGATTTATTCATCCCTATGGCTTCTCTGACCACTAAAAGTCACTTGTCATCATATAATCATGTAGTACTCTTCCTCCCGATTCCAATGAGCTATTACACTAAGAGTATTCTCCAAATATTATGCCCAAAATCACCTTCTTAGTGAAATCAATTAAAATATGATCCATAATAACTCAAAATTATGGAAATCGTCAGAATGCAATGAAACGAAAGCCAAGTTGTGTGAAATGGATCCCGATGATGAAATATGATGAACGATTCAAGTCGGGCCCAATAAAACCGCTCAATAACTCTTGAACTCGATGTCACCCACATCTGGCTACTTGGGTAGGCATAACACTTGGTAACACAATAATGTCCAAAAATGGGGACATTACAGTCCTCCCTGCTAGAATATTGCTTATCCTCAAGAAATAAATGAATCAATCTGTATAGGATACCATGATCCCATATCCACTTGTGTGACCTATCCCCTCTGAGTGCTCACCATACATGATACCCAAATGCTCCATATGAGTAAAATGATTGTGTGTACTTGATCCTCAATCAACTCCCTAAGCAACCACTCTACTCAGATATCAACCCAATCAAACTCTAGACTACCAAGCACTCCAATCCTTCGATCCCATATCAAAATGTGAACTGCAATTCCCTGTGAAGTCTAGTCTTGTAAGATACCAACACCCTGAATCTCTTGAAGACCCCCAACCAACAGAACAAGTAGATACAATATCCATCCATCAAGGAATATTTCACATAAACCTATGTCCCAACTATCATCTCTGGTAAAATCCAGACCCCCTACTAAACAAGAATATGATATGTTGATATATCTGATTCTCAACCAAGGAGATCCATCCTACCACAAAGCATACTCATCTTGACTTTCTCTAAAATTCTCCCAATAATGTAAAGAATCAATCATGCAAGTCTCAGAAACCCTCATGCACTCTATAAGAGAACCAAATCCTGCATCACATAGCTATGAAGGTATCAGACCAAGTATCTCGGTGCCCACAAAAATGTAAACCTTTGGCCAAAGTATGTTGATAATCATGTTTTCCTGTCCATAATCAGTAAAATTGGCCTCTCTGTCAATCCACATTGTTGTCTATGGAGTCCCATGCTCCAAACATGACTCCATGTGTCTCATGAAATCATCATCGAGATCCCCCAAGGAGAGTCTATCTATGTCCCATTGACGATTCCTGAAATGGCCAAGTTGTCTAACCATAGATACATCATGTATGGTCCTTAGGATCCCCGATGCTGCCTACAACGACCATATCTCCTGCCAACTGATCTCAAGGATATCATTAGAATCACCTATCTATCTTTTCTCCCAGTCCTCATCTTGTTGAGACTCTAAACTGGTATCCATATCTGGAACATACTCTGTCCCATGGTTGAGGATGCTCTCCATCACTCCCCAAGCCTCATATGATTGTCTCGGATGAGTCACCCCTATTTTGTTGTATATAATCCAGTCACACTCGTCAGGTGGTATCTTCCTACCAACTCTCCATGTCCCCTACCATTGTCTATCTCAATCTATGTTTCTATCTATGATGAAAGTATCAGATAAGGATAACATAAACAAATGAAACTGTATGTAGGACTAGAAAGTAGCATAGACTTTGGTATATCCCAAGGACTTAACCAAAATCTCATCAACTGGCACCCATGGTGAATAATCGCATGTACTCATCACTAAACTCCAACCATCGAGTACAATAGTGTGTAACTCCACAAACCGTTGGTCAATCACTCTCCCTCCATCATCACTCATATAGTTGCTTCTACTAGGAAGGTGATCTCACAGAACTATGTGCTTCCACAAGGAAGAGGAATCTCCATTCTCCATTAAGTGTGTCTCCTCCTTGCATTCCAATGCATCCCCCTGAATCTCGTTGTACACCTCTACATTCTCCTGTGAACTATCTCTCATCATCATATGACTTTGTATACTCATGCAAACCTCTGTATCCTCCTACATCATCATGTATCCAAGGTGTACTTCTAGGTCAACCTCTATATGGATGTCATCCAATCCTGAAACACTAATGAAAGTGTCCTCATACCTTCCCCTGGCTTTGGAATCCCCAGGTGTATGTGTAAGACAAACTATCTCAGAACCCCTCATGAATTGTGGTCCCTACAACACATAGATATCCTCCAACATCTCCTAGTCACATCTCTCCATATCCATCAATGATCTTGGGTGTCCCTCATGCACCTCCATCAACTGGTGCTCCTCTACCAACACACCAACATCTTCTGGCGAAGTCACTAAAGTAAACATCTGGCTCTCTACTGAGATAGATGTAGTGGATCCATGACTAGTCTCATCAAGGAGCTCCTCTAATATGGACCCTCATTCTCGAAGGGTTTTCTATGCACCTGTTAGGACCCAGAAACGTCCCTTTTCCATCACATCTTTTGCCTATTCAACCTTATCATCTCTAAGCTAATCCCTACTATAATGCGTGCTAAGACCTTTTTTTCCCAAGGTATGAATCATTTATCTTGCTTTTATATTTTCATTTACTTAGCATGTTTGATTGGTAATGTTCACATGTTTTACCCATAAGATTATTCAACTAATGATCGAAATGTATAGAACAGCCAAGTCTTGAAGAATGGTCGATGTTGTTACGCTAGTTGTTACAACTATGCGCCAATATTGGAAGCTATTACATATATGCATCAATCTTGGAAGTTGTTACAACTATGCACCAATCTTGGAAGTTGTTACAACTATGCACCAATCCTGGAAGCTGTTACACGACTGTTGCAACAGGTGCCACCGATTCTACTGTTACACGACTGCTACAACAAATGTCACCGATCCTGAAAGTTGTTACACCTACTGTTACATGTTTTAACTTACAAGATTAGTTCTAGATCTTGTATTAATGATATCATAAGAACAACTTGAGAATCGAGGATTCTCAAGGTTGTTCTGATTTTGTTTTAACTGAATGACTCTGACTTTAAATAGCAGATCTTTTGTAATTAGAGGGACGGATTTGTTACGATGAGAAAGTGAAGTAAAGTAAAGCTTATTTTACGTGAACATTTTGGCAAATCAATAAAATAGTGGATCGAATTTCTTTAGTAGACCGTAGCCTATTTCTTTGGGAGGATTCAGTGAGAAGGAAAGGGCCCACCTTCCTCACAGATTCCCCTCTGTTTTGAATTCTAGAATAGTTGTTTTAATGTGAATGATTTGTCTGTTAAATAATTCTATAACATAGTTTTTGTTACAGTCTAGTTCATCCCTGTTAGATGTGCATAAATCTCTCTCGTGAGAATTAAAAGTCGATTGTTGAACACTGCTGGAGAATTTCTTTCCCTTTTTCTGCATTAGATTAAAATCTTGTTTTCAAGTAAAAGAAAATAAAAGTGTGAATTAATTTCTTGCAATAAGTAGATTTATTTATGCAATTAGTAGAGAATGTCTTCCTGCAAAAGTAAAATAGAAAGTGAGATTAGAGTAGGTAATCCAGGATTCTTATACACTCATCAATTTAGATTTCATCTATGATTTCAATTCTGTAGAACTCCAGTTGTATCAGCATAATTGTGTTCGTGATAATTTTTGTTTCTTTTTCGCTACTACAATTAGATTAGTGTTGCTTCCATAATCTAGCATAGACTGTGCACAATTATCTTGAAACAACAGACTTCCCTGGGTTGAAAAATTATATTGAACACCTTAATTTTCTATTCATTTAGACAATTAAAGTGCCCAACATTTTGGCACCGTTTCCGAGGAAGATAATTATAGATTTTTGTAATAACATTAGTTTTTTTTTAAGGAATGATTAGTCTACATGAATCGAGGAATGCGAGGACATATCCCCCAAAATACTAACCCTACAGGTACCAGAGGACGTGGAGGAAGAAATCCTACACTGGGAAGGAAAACCTTTGTTGATGAGATTATAGCTAGAGAAGATTCTTCTTCAGGATCTATTTTGCACCCTACAAATCCTCCAAGAAGACATAATCCTCAGTCATCAGAACTACCCCTTCTTGAAACATCATTTTCATCAAGGGTTGGAGCTGAAGCTAAAGTCGAAGTTGAATATTTGTCACCAACAAATCAGCAAGCAACACTAGAGAACATTGAATATCAAGGAAGTATAGCTCGAAACAAGGAAAATCCAGAAGAAGCGGTTTATCGGATCAACGGTCAGATAGTCACTAAAGAAGAGTGGGACACTTTTCATATTGAGTGGAGAGAAAGAGCACATATGGAAAATAAAGGGGATAATGAAGAAGAGTTCCACCAAGTGAACCCATAAAACAACGAAGATTAGGTAAATAATGAAAATACTATCTCTACCATGGTTTTTCCTATTTCTGATGTTCCCACACGAGGGATGGCTCCTATGAAAAACATACCTCTCTCAGCTCTGCCAAATTTTCATGGATTGTCTACTGAGGATCCGGATGAGTTTCTATTCGAATTTGACGTTTTGTGTAGAAGCTATGACTACACTACCACTGCACAAAATCTTAAATTGTTTCCAATTACATTGAAGGGTAATGCGTTAAGATGGTTTATGAGCCTTGGAGGAGAGAACATTTCAACATGGGTACAAATGAGGCAGCTTTTCCTGAACAAGTACCAAGACTATTGCCGAACAAGAGAACAAAGAGAGGAATTGTTCAAGATGTCTCAGAAGGAGGATGAGAACCTTGAAGATTTTGTGAAACAACTCTAGTATAATCTACAAAGGTATGGACATCCGAATGTGAGTAAGGACATTCTGAAAACTATTTTTCTAAAAGGAGTTAGAGAAGATTGTTTAGATATGTTGAATATGCTTGGTAAGGGAGATATATATAAGGAATCCTATGAGGACATTGTAGACCTCTGTAAAAGATGTTTTCGAGGATCTACAAAGAATAGGTCAGCTACCAAGGATACCACTTTTTCAAGGGTACAGAAATCAACCAATGGAGGAGCAAGAAATAGGTAATCTGCTAGAAAATTTCAAAACAGAGATGATTAACTCTTTTTCTTCAAAAATGGACACTTTGCAGGTCAAGAAGAAACAAGCATAATCAGAGCAAGCATTGTGCATTTTCTGTCTGAAATGTAGAAAAAAACATCCACCAAGGGAGTGCTCGTTGAACAGTGTCCAGGTATGTCTTATTTGTGAATTAGATCATGCTACTGACCAATGTACCTCTCTACCAGAAGTAAAAGCATCAATGAAGGCAACTAATGAGTAAGTAGAGGTTTTCTATCTAATTACACAAAAGAGACAATGGCATCCAAGAGGTCAAGGTATGAACTCTCAATTCTCTCCTGCAGCACTAATTATTGGAACAATCGGCCACTATATGGTCAGACGAATTCCCCCCCTCCACATCATATGCCACCCCCTTATCAAGATCCCAATGCATGGTTACCTATGCCCCATCAACAAAATCATCATGGACAATGGAACCCATATTGGAGAGGCCCTCGACAACAACTTAGTTATCAAAACCATCACCAACCGAACCCCTATCAACAACAGTTCCAACCCCAGTACCAGCAGCAACAACTGCAGTTACCTCCTAATGCCCCACTGAACAATCCTCCTTTATGACCTCATATACATGTGAAACCTAACCCAAACCCAAATAATAAGGCCATTCAGAACATAGATATACACAATGTGCCAACCTTGTCTATTACTCATATGCCTTGTGATGAAATCAAATTAAGATCAGGGAGAATAGTCGATCCAATAATTGAAGATGCTCCATCTTCAGAATCAAACAAGGAATCAGGGGAAAAATCATCTGCTGATATAGAAGAAATTGACCAACCTATTATAGAGTTAGCAGACCCACCATTCCCTGAGAGATTGACAATTACCAAACCTGTGGAATTACCATCTTTCAATCTCTTAGGAGAATTGAAAAATATGCACTTTAATATTCCACTATTGCAAGCGATAAGAGATGTCCCTATTTATGCCAAGACTGTAAGAGATCTCTATATAAAAATACCTGGATGAAAACCCAGGGACCCCCTCACAGTGCATGTAGTAGGGGATTTGTCTGAACTGATGTTAAGAAAAACCCCACCTATTAAATATGGAGACCCGGGAAACCCTAAAGTCACTGTCAAAATTGGACAAACATCTATTCCCCATGTTCTAGTCAACTTAGGGGCGACAATTAACATCATGCCAATAGAAACTACACAATTTATGCAACTCAGAACACAATTCCAACCTACTCCTACTGTTCTCGAATTAGCTGATCGTTCTACCATCAGATCAGAAGGAGTAATTAATGATTTATTCATTTCAGTGGATTCATGGGAGTATCCTGTTGATTTTGTCTTTTTGAAACCCAAAACCCATATGGGGGGGCACCCTTTAATTATGGGAAGACCATGGTTAGCTACAACTGATGCTTTCATTGATTGTAGATTTGGTTCCATGACCATCTTTGATGGTTATGACACAAAAAAACTGACCCTGTATCCTCATGCTACACCTAGCGTAGAACCTGAAAATTCTTTATGGATGGACACTGAGGATGAAAGTGCTCTGCCTGTGCTAACCATAGGAAAATCCCTAAGTTTCAAAGATGAGACAGAGGATGAATTAATCAACCACTTTATCTATGACTCCTCTGTTGTTACATGGAACACGCACCACCGATTGATTAGAGTCTTCGACCCCATCACCCAGGAAGAGATGAGCTCAGAAATGTTCTCAGAAACCAATGAAAATCAAAATGATTCAGCTGTAACAGAAAACGTTGTAACAGCAGATGATGAAATACCTGAATTATTTCCTAAAGTCAGTTCTAAGAGCATCGTTGTAGAAATTGAACCTAGAAAAACCTTGAACATCAATCCCGATCTATCCACTGTTGGAACTCGTCGATTGATGAAATTACTGATTGAACATAAAGAAGCATTTACCTGGGATTACATGGATATGAAAGGCATTTCCTTTGAACTATGCACCCACCATATATACATTAAAGAAGAATGTTGACCCATTTCCCAACCCCAAAGGAGGATGAACCCAAACCTTAAATAAATTGTTAAGGAGGAACTCCAGAAACTTCTCAATGTTGATTTCATTTACCCTATATCAGACAGCAAGTGGGTCTCACCGTTGGTTATTGTTCCTAAAAATAATGGAAAATGGAGAGTGTGTGTAGACTATAGAGTCCTGAATAAGGCCACACAGAAGGATCATTTCCCTCTGCCATTTATTGATCAGGTTCTCAACAATCTAGCTGGGATTTTTTTTTTCTCTTTCTTAGATGGATTCAGTGTCTATAACCAGATAAAAATTGCTCCATAGGACCAAGATAAGACCACCTTTACCAGCCCTTGGGATACATTTGCCTACAAGGTTCTCCCATTTGGATTGTGTAATGCACCAACCACTTTCCAGAGAGCTGTAATTGGTATTTTTTCTAATATAGTGAATGATTGTATGGAGATATTCATGGATGACTTTACACCTTATGGCATTGATTTCGATGAAACTTTGACTAATCTGGAAAAAGTGCTCAAAAGATGTATACAATCTCATATTTCTTTAAGTACAGAAAAGTACCATATGATGATGAGCGAGGGTGTAGTATTGGGACACTTCATTTCTTATGCAGGAATTCAGGTAGACCTAACCAAAATCCAGGTAATTTTGGACATTCCAACTCCGTCAACTCAGAAAGAGGTAAGAAGTTTTTTAGGGCATGCTGGCTATTACGGGATATTCATTAAAAAAAATTCCAAACTTGCTTTCCCATTGTTTTTTCTATTAACAAAAGATGTTGACTTTCGTTGGACTGACAACTGTGAATTATCTTTTACAGATCTGAAACAAAAATTGTCCACAGCTCCCATTTTGAGAGGGCCCGATTGGGCTTTGTCGTTTCACATTTCTTCAGATGCCTCAGATACTGCAATTGGTGCAGTACTAGGGAAACAGGAAGACAAATACCCCTATGTTATCTACTATGTCAACAAGAATATGGATCCTGCTGAATTAAATTATACAGTTATTGAAAGAGAATTCTTAGCAGTAGTTTATGCAATCAATAAATTCAGGCATTATGTCACTGGTTATCCTACTTTTATTCATACTGATCATACAACAATTAAATATCTGATGAATAAACCTATTACTAATTCCCGAGTAACAATATGGTTGTTACTACTACAAGAATTTGACATCACTATAGTAGATAGACCAGGAAAAGAAAATGTGGTTGTTGATTTTCTCTTAAGATTACATATAAATGATGATAATTTACCTGTTGATGATTCCTTTCCAGATGAACATTTGTTTGCAGTATCTGCTCACTCACCTTGGTATGCATACATTTCTAATTATTTGGTTGCAGGGAAGGTACCTCCCCATTTATCTCCTCGAGAAAGAAGGAAGATTATTCAGAAGAGTGCTCGGTATAGTTGGATAGGAGGATACCTTTTCTACATAGGCCTGGATCAGGAAATCAGGAGATGTGTAAGGGNGTACCTCCCCATTTATCTCCTCGAGAAAGAAGGAAGATTATTCAGAAGAGTGCTCGGTATAGTTGGATAGGAGGATACCTTTTCTACATAGGCCTGGATCAGGAAATCAGGAGATGTGTAAGGGATGATGAAGTGTATGATCTACTGAAAGCTTTCCATGATGGCCCTTGTGGGGGTCATTTTGTTGATAAAAGGACTGGGCATAAAATTGTAAGGATGGGTTATTTTTGGCCCACCATATTTCAAGATGCCAAGAAATACGTTCAAACTTGTGATAGTTGCCAACGAATTGGTCAGCCAAATCATAGGGATGAGATGCCTCTCCATCCTCAAGTAGTGTTAGATCCTTTTAAGAGATGGGCCATGGATTTCATAGGGCCCATTAACCCACCTTCTAATCAAAAAGTCTATATATTGGTCTGTATAGATTACATGACCAAGTGGGTCAAGGTGAAAGCACTCATTAGGGCCTCAAAAGAATCTGTCTTAGAATTATTTTTTGAAGATATCTTTGTTAGGTTTGGAGTTCCCAAAGAATTAGTAATTGATGGAGGACCCCCTTTCACATCACATAAACTTGAAGACCTACTCAGTAAATATCATGTTTTACATATAATAGCTTCTCCATACCATCCATAAGGCAATGGCTAGGTGGAAAGTACCAACAAATCTATCGAAGCCATTCTTACTAAAATAGTGAGAGAACATTGTCGGGATTGGAAAGACAGATTGCATGAAACTCTATCGGCTTACCGAACTACTTGGAGAAACACAACTGGTTTTTCTCCTTATGAGCTGTATGAAAAAAACCTCGTTTTTCCCATTGAATTTGAAATCAAAACCTTAAGAACTGCATCAACAATCAACCTTGACTTGAATATGGCACAGAAGTCCAGACTGCAGTAGCTCAATGAGCTCTATGAAAAGAATTTGGACGCTATTCATCAAACCTCGGTGATTCAACAACAGAGAACAAAATGACATGACCAAGTCATCAAGAAGAAATTATTCCAAAAAGGAGATTGGGCTCTGTTGTATGATTCGCGCTTTAAAGAATTTCAGGGTAAGCTGCGTACATGATGGCTAGGACCTTATGAGGTAGACATTATTTTTCCCAACGGGACAGTCAGGTTGATCACTATTGATGGATCCAATACATAGTTACATGCAAATGGTCATCTCTTGCGACTGTATCAGCGTCCACTGTCCAAGGAAAAATTCAAATCTAGATGTACAGCCGATACAGGTTATCAATTCTTAAAAGGAAAGGAGCTTTCTCCTTCCCCTTCTGAACCTTAGGACTTATTTTTCTCAGACCTTGTATATAAATAAACTCAACAAAATTTGAATTTCTCTGTTTTTGTTTGAGTTTTTTTACTATGCTAATAAATTCAACCTTGAAGGGTATCACGCAGTTATGTGTGTGCAGGGGAATTGATGAACAACAAGGTTGAGTACAGAAAAAAAAGAGGAGTCAAACGATTAGTTCATGGAAGTTGAAAAACTTCCTAAAAACTAAGTGATGCAGAATTCGGCCGATTTCCATATTGTTACACCCATTTCTGATAAATTGGTCGATTTTCCTGCTGTTACACCCATTTCCGATAAATTGTCCGATTTCCATGCTGTTACACCCATTTCAATAAATTGGTCGATTTCCTGTTGTTACACCCATTTCCGATAAATTGGTCGATTTCCATGCTGTTACACCCATTTCCTATAAATTGGCCGATTTCCTGCTGTTACACCCATTTCTGATAAATTGGTTGCTTTCCATACTATTACACCATTTTCCGATCAATTGGTCGATTTTCCTGTTGTTACACCGATCTCGGATAAATTGGTCGATTTTCCTGCTATTACACCCATTTCCGATAAGTTGGCCAAATTCCCTACTGTTACACAATGGTCGCTTTTCACGCGGTTACACCATTTTCTTTTCCGACCATCTCATTTGTTGTTACACCTACCTCTGCCATTTTGGCTGAAGTACTTGTTGATACACTGATCGTTGTTATTATTTATTGCCACTTCACTCTTTCTTTTTTGCATTTCTGCCAATATAGCTACTCCAGCTCTACAATCTTTCCATGCTACAACACCGCTGATTTGTTAATATTGCATCTATCTTTTTCCGCTTTCTCTGTCCGAAAGTGTTGCTTCATCATTACTTGACTTCACATCTGGCAATTTCCAACTGATCAACTACAGAAAGGACTCCATCTCTGTTCCAGTTGTCATATCGTCATTTCTCACACTATCCTTCATCATGTCAGCTATTCCACGCAACTCAGATGGTGGTTGGATAGTGCAATTACTCTGATAGACCGTTATGTGCAGTAAGATATGAGGTATGTGACTAATCCTACATGTTAAAGTAATGAAGATATAAAAGCATGCTTTCATGTTTTCTCACCACTTGTGCTAAATTGATGCACCTGGAGCCAATCCGATTAGTTGGGGGGGAAATGAAAATCTAGCCGTCCAAGCTATATTTTATACTCACCTCCACCACCTTTTCGACCACACTTCTTTTTGCTGAGACACTATATTCTATATGCAAACCATGTTCGAACCTGTTGTGTTTCTGGTTTAGGTGCTAGTTTCTCCTCCTACGTGCATGTTAGACTCTTAAGCAACATAATGGGAGGATCAACTGTGAGGTATGAACCCGCAAATTTGGACACTTTGTTGTTACAGACAAAGGCCTACCAAATATTTATCCAGGCTGAATGGATATCATATTTTAAGAAGTTGAAGGGGTTTAATGAAGACGAGGTATTGGAGTTTAGTCAAAATCTCACCGAAGGATATTCAATGGTGAATGGGGTAAGGATTCCAGTGTCAGAAAAAAGCATTGCTGCTGTGATAGGGTTGCCAACAACATGAGACCAATGGTTTAAAAGAAAAACACATCTTCTGGATGCTCAGAAGGGTTTCCTTGTTGACAATGAACAATTTTAGACAAAAGACAGAGGTGCGGATGTCAATTCCTTACCAGAGCCATGGGGGAAAGTTGCAGAGTTTGTCAAAAGGTACATAACCTGCGAAGGCAGGTACCAAGTTGTTTATTTTTCTGATTTCATCTTATTATCACATCTGCGACATCAGAAATTCATAAACATTCCTTATTTTCTCCTCCATTCATTGAATAACATGGCTCATTTTGTAAAAAAATCCAAGAACCCCAAGAACTACCTTTCTAATCACAGACTCATCGAACTATTAATTCACAAAGGTATGGGAATTTCCAATAACCCATTACCTGTTGTAGTAGACCAGCCACATTCTATACCTGCAGATATGATTGGACCTCTTCCTGAGTCTCTACCCGCAGCTGCAACAACAATCCAAACCCCTACTGTCGATGCACGTAAGACGACCCAGAGAAGTAAACGCACAACCCGCGACCATCCTAGCACCAACCAGACAATCCTCGATGGAGTTGAATTGACACAGCCTATAACTGTGATCGTGCCAAAGGATGAAAAACCAGCTACTAGACCAAGACATGAGTCACGACCCTTGGTCGTGACAGGTGTTATTGAAAAACTACCCCTTGTTCCTAAAAAGAGAACCCCTGTTCCTGTATCTGGATCACCTAGAAAGCGAACAAGGTCAGAACAGTCCACTACAACAACAAGTCTAACTACCCCTTCTTCTGTTGCACCGACAGTAACACAAGAGCCACCTATTGCTGCAACAACTCTTCCAAGCCCTACTATCACTGTCGGTGGATTATCTCAGAAAAGAAAACATCCATTCAAGGGAAAGTGTCGGAAATACCTTGACCGAATTACATTAGCAGCAACTCAGAACCCTTCTGCTGCTGTCACAGATAACTCTACAAATATACGTATACCAGGTTTTACTTTGTGCAAAGAACTTCAAGAAACTATTCTCTCAATTCAGACTGAATGTACTCAAATCACAGCAGAATCATCGGCTCCGCCTGATGATTCAGTGCATCATACATCAAGTAACGATGTACAGATCATAGCAGACCTAGGTATACTAGAATTTCCTACTTGTGTGGTTGAGGAAGAACATCATGTTCCTCCTCCAGCAATGAAGAACAAACCCTCTTCTTTTGTTTCTATTTTACCTAGGAGAAGAACTAGGTCTACCAGGTTTGTAGAAGTAGCAATTGGATGGAAAGCTATGGAACATGCTATTCCTATTCTTCGTCTATTATCCTCTATGGTTAATGAAGGGACTATCACACAAGAACGAGTCTCTTCCAGTGAAATAACAGTGCCAATAGAGACAGTTGCAAACGATGGGACTGGTATACAAGAACAAGTCATGCAGGATGAAGTTGTTCCATAGGAACCAGCTGTCCAAGTCAAGGTTGTTCCACAAGAACCAGTCATGACAGACCCAACTATTACACAAGAAACAACTATTGACAGTATAACTGCCCCACAAGAACTAGTTACAAATAATACTGAGGATGTGCCACTTGCCCAATTGTTTGCCCAAATTGAGACAAAGATAAGGAATACAGAAAAATCCAAAATTAATTCACTCATAACAGAGAATTAAAGCCTCGAAGTAGAGTTAAATACCCTGAAACAAGAGGTGGAGAATGCTCGACAAAAGAATCCAGAAGGGATAACCTTGGACAACCTAGCACTGACAAAATATGTTATGGGCGTAAATAAAGAACTCATGTGCTTTGAGTGTGGAAACATTTACTTTGAGGTAGGTTATAAGACAGTAAAAGTGTCAGTTGTTGAAGGACCAACAACTCTCTCAGTCAAGACTAAACATGCAATTATTGCTACACATAGACCAGCAAAACTGAGGAGATCTCAACGTCATAAGGTTGTTGTTGGTCTACCAGTAGCTTTCAAACAAGAACCTTTGTTTCCCTCATGAGTTGTTAGTCAAGAAACTCAAACTGATTCTGTTCTTCAAGACAAAGAAACTCAGACAGATTGTTGACACAATAGATTTTCTTTTCAACACAACATTTTTCCATACAGGCACTTAGCAATTTTTCTTAGCAATTTTGCACTAGAGGAGCCATTTCCCTAATTCAGCTACAAAGTAAGTTTTGAATGTGTTTTGCATGAGGACATGCAACGTCTTCAGTTGGGGGGCATGTTAGGACCTAGAAATGTCCCTTTTTCATCACATCTTTTGCCTATTCAACCTTATCATCTCTAAGCTAATGCCTACTATAATGCGTGCTAAGACCTTTTTTTCCCAAGGTATGAATCATTTATCTTGCTTTTATATTTTCATTTAATTAGCATGTTTGATTGGTAACGTTCACATGTTTTACCCATAAAATGATTCAACTAATGATCGAAATGTATAGAATAGACAAGTCTTAAATAATGGTCGTTGTTGTTACACCAGATGTTACAGTTATGCGCCAATATTGGAAGTTGTTACAACTATGCGGCAATATTGGAAGTTGTTACAACTTAGCACCAATCTTGGAAGCTGTTACAGCTATGTGCCAATCCTGGAAGCTATTACACGACTGTTGCAGCATGTGCCACCAATTCTGTTGTTACACGATTGCTGCAACAAATGCCACCGATCCTGAAATTTGTTACACCTACTATTACATGTTTTAACTCACAAGATTAGTTCTAGATCTTGTATTAATGATATCATAAGAACAACTTGAGAATCAAGGATTCTCAAGGCTGTTCTGATTATTGATTTAACTGAATGACTTTGACTTTAAATACCAGAGCTTTTGTAATCAGAGGGATGGATTTGTTATGGTGAGAAAGTGAAGTAAAGTAAATCTTACTGTACATGAACATTTTGGCAAATCAATAAAAAGGTGGATTGAATTTCTTTAGAAAACTGTAGCCTATTTCTTTGAGAGGACTCAGTGAGAAGGAAATGGCCCACCTTCCTCATAGATTCCCCTCTGTTTTGAATTCCAGAATAGTTGTTTTAATGTGAATTATTTAACTGTTAAATAATTCTAGAATAGAGTTGTTGTTACATTCTAGTTCCTTCCTGTTAGATGCGCATAAATCTGTCTCATGAGAATTAAAAGTCGATTGTTGAACATTGTTGGAGAACTGCTTTCCCTTTTTCTGCATTAGATTAAAATCTTTTTTTCAAGTAAAATAAAACAAAAGTGTGAATTACTTTCTTACAATAAGTAGATTTCTTTCTACAATTAGTAGAGAACTTCTTCCTGCAAAAGTAAAATAGAAAGTTATATTAGAGTAGGTAATCCAGGATTCTTATACACTCATAAATTTAGATTTCAATTATGATTTCAATTCTATAGAACTCCAGCAATATTAGCATAATTGTGTTAGTGATAATTTTTGTTTCTTTTTCCCTACTACAATTATATTAGTGTTGCATCCATAATCTAGCATAGACTGTGCACAATTATCTTGAAACAACAGACTTCCCTGGGTTGACAATTTATATTGAACACCCCAATTTTCTATTCATTTAGACAATTAAAGTGCCCAACAACACCTTCAAAGAATCCCTGTGTTCTCTCCAACTCATGAATGAGTCAGTACACCTCAATCTCCTTCTCCCTCAGTACCCTATGGTACATCTCGCCAACCTCCAATAGGTAATATCTATCCATCAGCAATTGTTGGTAGTCGACCCTCATCACAATCACTTTCTCCCTGAGTGTATGGAAGTCATCAGTGGAAAGGCCCCCATCTGAACTATCATGTGTCATCGAGGCCCTCCAACAATAACCTTCCACCAATGCATGCATATCATTAATGAATTTAGTGGCTTCCATGATCATGTCCTCACTGACTCTCAATTTTCATGTCAAGTTTCGTGAATCCTAATCACAATCCTGTTGAGGTGCTACCTCATGCCTCTCACTGCTAGTGTCAATAATGGAATCCCCAAAAACACACACCTCAAAAGATAAGGCACTGAACTTCCCACTGTCCACTACTCTATTGATTCCTCTTGTATGCCACTACACATCATCACCAAGTGCTACCCCCATCTGAATCGCACTGTATCTTGTATGGGACATTGTATCTTCTTGTGCACTCACTCTGATAATTTCATCTACACCTCGATCCCATACATATGTGTCTAGACATGAGATATGGTCATGTCGACCAATAAGGAGTGCATCCTCATCACTGTAGACCGGTCCTAGAAGTGAGTATCCCATCAAATTTTTAGTCTCCACAAACTCATCTAAAAATAGACTCCCCCAAAGAGGTTGCTCACTCTCCTCATATTGATACGCATGTATATATTCAATTGGCTCCAAGCCATGCCTCTCCTCCCGGGCATGTAGATCCATTTGTCCCTTGTGTTCAAATGCTACACAAGGCTCCTCTACCACCTCTAGAATGTTATTGATATCCTCTTGTTTCATGTCTATCATAAATATATGAGAAGGTAAGGATTGTGTCATGCTCAACTCCATGGGAGGAATAGTATCCCCCATGCATGACCTCATACGAGGTGCTAACACATATGAATCCCCACAAGTGTCACCACTATGCTGAAGTGTTGAGTCCTCAACATTGTCTGATAGGGAAGCTAAGGAACATGCGTTATCATCATGTCCATACAACTTTCCATCATATGTGTAGGAGTCACTAGCCTCATCAGAATTCTCTAAATAGGCATCTATGGTTGCATCCTCATGCATCTCCTCATCCTCACTATTGTAGTACACCTCAACAATATACACCTTCCCTTACCCTTGCTTTTGTGATGTGGCTCCCAAGGCACTTTGCAATTGTAGCAAAGTTCCCTAAACCTAATGGGCGTAGGCTCAATATGTGCTTCCCTCCATCTACTAGCTGGTAGTTATGTATCTACCTCCTTGACTTATTTGTCTCTATTTTCCTCTGCTATGCTGCTCAAATAATGGATTTATTCCATCTTTTTGGCCTAATGTGTAACCTCATCTTTCCTCCACCTAGGATTTTTGATGCATACAAACTATTGGAATGTTACTTGATCCCTGAATGCCCCACTAAGGGCATAATATTCCTCATTAAAATATATGATATCTTCAACAAAATACACAAAATCCATCTCTCCTCTAGATCATCAATGTATATCAAAAGATGGTGAATGAAATTCGCTCTGATACCACAGTAATGTTCCCAAATAGATTTGCTTGGAACATTGAGGTTTTATGTGTTTTATGGTTGTGGTGTTTTGTCAAACACTTTGCAGATTTGTCTTCTTGAGTTGCGTTAGGGTTTAATATTATGGTTTTATTTTGTTTTTGTAGCAATTAAAGGATGTATATATAGCAATGGAATATAATCAACAAGATGAAATACAAGTAACACAATAAATAGCCACAAATACCTCAGATCTGGATTTATTTATAATAATAGCTAACCTCATACATAATGGAGCAGATATGGAATACATATAATTCAATATAGTGTGTGTCTGATTATGCCTCCAAGATACAAGATAGAGATGAAGATATAGTTTTCCAAAAGCCTCTCCAAGTTGAATTCCAAGTAACACTGAAGTCCAACTGTTACCCGTTCTTGTAGGTGATGCCCTCTCTCTCACAATGCACACTTCCTGGCTGGAATAGGCCAAGGAAAGTATGGCCTCCTCTCTGATGGCCTCAAACCTATGCAAAAATATGTGAGAAGATATATCTAGTGATGTCAAGAATATATGAGTAATATTTGAGCAATATCTCAATTGGAAGACCTCCAAACAACAATGTCTCTAAGAAAAAATGCGCCCTCACTAGCTGAAGCAAGCCAATAATTTGGACTCCAATAATATGGCCTCTAAGTCACTAAAACCAACTTCCAAAATATAGATAGGGGATTTAGAAACCCCTATGCCAAAGCTCCAGGATATCGGGAAAGGTATTCCCCTCCAAAACACAAGATCCCCAATGGACATTGTACCCTCCTCAAGAGAAAACTCGTTCTCCTGAATCGTAGAGTGAATGGGATAAAGAAACCACTCAATAATTGAATAAGAAAGGCATCCTGGTGATAACTAGCACCTCATAAGTGATATATCTCTCAGATCCAAAGTCTACAACCCTCCACGAACTCCTCTCTCAAGAACAATGTGTCCTAACTCTACAAAAACACTCCAAAATTGTGCCATGCTTTCTCGAGTGCTCATGTAACTGAACAACAACTGATGTACAATGGTGAGGGAGGAATATTTCACCTCATTTGACAATATTGGATCAGGAAAGGTGGGATCTTTCACCACCAATCTGATCTCTAGGGTTTGTTCAGTCAAAACCCTCAAAACCCCCAAATATCATGGGCTCTCTAGAAAGAAGCCAACCATCAAAATGATAAAAAAACATAATGAGAGAATAAATTCCCCTATCTCTCTTTTATCCCCCTTGTTCACCTTTTCTCTCCTAGTGACTTTTACTTTATTTTGATTATTCCTTAATTAAATCACTTTATTAATTAATTAGCCTTATTGCCTCTAAAAAGTGATTTATTCATCCCTATGGCTTCTTTGGCCACTGAAAATCACTTCTCATCATCTAATGATGTATTTCTCTTCCTCCCGATTCTGATGAGATATTACACTAAGAGGTTTATTCAAGTATTATGCCCAAAATGACCTTCTTAGTGAAATTAATTAAAATATGACCCATAATAACTCAAAATTACAGAAATCGTTGGACTGTAATGGAACCAAAGCCAAGTTGTGCAGAATGGATCATGATGATGAAATATTTTGAACGATACAAGTCAGACCCAATAAAACCCCTCAATAACTCTTGAACTCGTTGTCACCCCCATCTGGCTACTCTGGTAGGCATAACACTCTCTAACATAATAATGTCCAAAAATGGTGACGTTACAATTGCCTTCTCTAGATTTTTGCATGATGATCCCTTTGTTGGTGTCTCTAACACCTCTTGTTCCATATTTCACCCCTTCGACTAGATAGTCAAATTGTGTTCGTGTTTCAACTAGACTATCGAATTTTGAGTCGACTAGTCCGTTTTCCTCTCTTTCGATTGGTCCGCTGACTTAAGACCCTTCGACTATGATGGGTCTACAAACCACTAGAATAATGGGGTTGTTTTCCACCACTGTCGAATGAAATGATGTTTCTTGATTGCTTAAAACAAATAGACACATTAATTGATGTGTTAAATCGATCATCAATATATTTGACAAGTAATCAACAACAACAATCTTTTCATTTTATTTACCAACTCATTCGAAGGGTCATATTATGTTTGCCCCTTCCTTTGTCAATTTTCCACCACTGCTTGAAATTCGAGCATCAAGTCTTCTTCGGTGGTGGCACTGTTGAATGTATCCCTCTGCATTGCATGGAATAAGATCAATATTTTTTCTTATTGGCTACAATTAGATTAAATTTGCATGATGATATGTATAATATGAATAAAGTATTCGGTAGTTACAATTCAATCTTTTAATATCGGGTAACCACCTTGGCTAAGTTTGTGTTTCCCATATTTTTCTAGTCTTGGTTTGGTTGCTTTTGACGTGTTTGGGATCTTATGAAAAGTTGCAAGTATGTTATAAGATATAGCTATTTTTTTGTAGAAGTAAAGAAAATTCATCATATTCAATTCAAAATATCATATATTACCTTCCAGGACCAGGTCATGTCTTCCCTTTTTGTCTCAATGCACTCTCCTTTGTGTTGTCATGTATATTCCTCCATTCCCTCTCAGGAATGGCCAGAGGACATTCATACTTATGGCTCTTTTTCAATTGAACCCTATATTGATCTTTGACATATTTCAAATATGTATCGACACTTGAGGTGATTTTGGACTTGTTGAAAGAATCACCAAACACACCAACCATATGGTTTATAAGATTGTTTTTCAAATATTTATTTTGGGAATTCCACCGTCTACGAATGGTGGTCCCAAAAATATCTAAATCCTTGTCGTGCAAGGTCCTATAAAAAATATTGTTTCCTGCAAAACAATATGATAATTAGATTAAAATAATATGAAAGATGTAGGTTTTAATCAAATGGTGGGAACTATTTAAGATATTCCAAAATACCTGGGATTTATTGTATCTTCAAGGGAACCAAGTTATCGTCCACCAAAAAGTTGATGGAGAGTGTTACCAAGCTTTGAAAATGTGATGTTCTAGGATAAAAAATACTCTAGCAGCGCATAACCAATATCCTCATGAGATTTTCTCTGTAGACCATCACATGCACATTCTAGCGTGTGTGGTGGGGCAATCTCATGGGCTGCAGAATTTGTATTCCTCTGAGCAACAAATGGAGAGGCAAATAGCCTCGTGAGTATTTGGCTCATGCTAGGACGTTTTGGGGTTTGTGCATCACTATTACTAGCAATGTCCCCATGATCAGAATGTCCTATCGGATCACAAAATTCATATAGAAAGAAAGTGTTTGAGTATTTCTCATATATCGATATCAAACAAAATTGTGCTTACTACAAATTGTTCAATATCTTGCCTTAAATTTTCAACCTTTCTTTTCCCTCCTCTATAAGTGGCTTACACCTAGCCAATTCAATGAATTTTCTATTTATCTTTCTCAAGACCTTTCAAAATGTTTCCATTGGGTTGATGGAATCATATATTTCATCCCACACATCATCATGCCCTGACAATGTGCTCGTCTACATCAACAAATAAAAATGTTAATTCAATTATTGCCATCAAGAATTTATATGTAAATCACATTTATGCATGTTGCAAGCGAGGCGGTGCCTTCCCACGATCACCTTGCCACATTATAAGATGCATGAAATTTTAGAATGTTAGAAAATAATCTAAGAAGCATAAGCTATTAAAAAATATGTTAAATATATAAAAGTGAAAACATTAGTTATAGGTTTGGTATACTAGTAGAACATATTTACCCCGATAACAACAGTGCTTCCATCGATTCAATTCAAATCGTAATCGACCAACAACTCTTCCTCTATAGCTATTGTTTTCACTGCACATACGAATATCTGATTTTCTTCATGCCCCTCAAATATACAATTGGGTTTCTTTCTTGTTGTCTTGGGTCTTGTATTGTTCATAAGCCCTGCAATATTCCCCAATGCCTTTGGTCTTCCATCAATATAATCGTCGCTCCTTTATTATGATCGTTGTATTTTAGTTGTATATAATTTGCAAGTATTTCATATCTACACATACTTGGCATATCTTGGACCAATTTCAACCAATATCCATAGTTGTAGCACAGTCTCAGGTACTCCATCAACTCAACAAGTCCTACATCTTTCACATTTATTCCATTTGTGGAGAATAGACCCAGACCATGTATGAACAACGGAGAAATGTGATACATCCTCTCATTGACACAGAAGTCAATGTCCAACTGAGGAAGTTGATTGGGTACCCATTGTCTCACTAGATGTTTATACCTCAAAGGAACCTCAACGTCACCTATGCTCTCATTGTCATAAGAGCATGAACCTCCTTCAACAAGAAAGAATTCCATGCGCCTAAGGAATTTTCTTCTAACCTTTTCACCTCTAGTTGATCTCGACGTATTAGATGTGTTGGATATAACACTTTCCCCCCTCCCTCTAGAAATTCCGTCACTCGATAATGATAGGTCTAACAAGTACTTGTTCGGTTGTACCTAAACTCCATCGAATGAGAAAAATTAGTTAGCAAATAGACAATAGTTGCACCATGGATTCCTTGCTTGTTCTAAAACTTAGCTCATCATTAGAAACATCATATATAACTTTACCCTTAATTAAAATGTATTCATCAACTTCTATTCTTAGTTTTTAAATCCCATGACTGACACTCTTTGTAGAAAGTTGTCAACATACAAAGAGTAAAAGTGCATCAATGGAATTTTTCTCAATTATGACAAGGTCACAACCATTTTGGTGGCACCAACAGATATATTTTGCATCATGTTAACTAGAAGTATTGCAACTTCCATATACAATACATCAAATGTTTCACATGGTTTAGCACCGTGTACACAATTAGTTTCATAATATTATAAGGACTTTCTATTTAAAGTATTTCTCCTACTTTCTAGGAGCCAGAGTTTTGATAACTACATGTCAGAGTGAGCTACATATTCTTAGTCCTTGTGAGTTCACAATCCATGTGGGATTTATTCCATCAACATGCAAGGGTATTTGGTTACAGTGAAACTTTTATTTTAAACATTCGAGGCTCTAGGGATTGAATGTCGAAACAAAACACATATCCAGGGTGAAATATCAATCGTGACATGGGATGTACGAACATGCTTTAATTATATATATTTTTGATGCAATAAATGTTATTTTTTCATCTTTGTTATTCTTTCTTACACTTAATGTCCCAAGCATATGATTCGTTTATGTATGAAGAAATATGACTTAGACTTTTTTGGTTATACATTTGTATGCATGTGTTATCTAACTTTTCAACTTCATGACAACTATCTAATTGATGCGTTTTGTAGAGTTTAGTTTCATTTCAACTCATCTAGTTACTATGATTTGTTCCTATCTAGGATATGATAGGTTAGAAGTAGTTTAGATTTATTTGTATGCATTTACATAGTCTTCATCTACATCTTTCATTCGCATATCCATCCAACTTTTCACCCTCACAACTAGTAATGGAAGTTGGGCAATAGTCCACATGGGTCTCCTAAACCAAACAATGCATAGTCTAATTGGAACCGTGCACCGGGGAGTACCCCTTACTGTTGTTGGGAAATTCCACAACATATATTTCATATTATTTTAATATAATTATCATATATGTCTCATGTTTAATCTAATTTCCTATTGTTGTAACATGTTTATGTTGTGTTGAAATATCTGTTGCAACACATGCTGAAACAATTGTTGTAACACATGATATAACAATTGTTGAAACACGTTTTAGGATCTCTTCACCACCATATTCCATCATTCTAGACTTGACAACACTTCCATTATTGTTTGCCAGAGATTGACAAGTGAGCCCTTGGTGTATTATGTATTCTTTAATATATCATATGGATTTGACTATGCATTTTTCTAGCTCTTTGGATTTCATAGTTGCTTCCTCAGAGAAATCATGTGAGAGGGATTCTCTTGTTACTTTTATGCACTAGTTTTGAATATCTTTAACTCAATTCACATATTCTCTTTCTGATGTATTTATTTTGAAATTCTCTTTCACTCAAAGTGCATATTCTCTCTCAGTCATTTCCCTTTTGTTGTTGAAATTCAAATTAAAGAAACTAATCCCACTTTATGCAATTTTATTTATAATTTTTACCTGTTGTGTGCTTGAGGGAAGATTACCGTGTTAAATTATCCCAAGTTTATATGCATATTTACATACAGAAATAAAAATACAAGCATCTTAGGGACACCCCCCATTGGCTAGAAAATCTCCAGCATGAACAAAGAGGCATTTCACAGTGAGAGGGTTAGATTTCCTATAGTTACCTTGCTGACATGTTCATATTCTTATTGTATATTTGTAGGATAACAAATATTCATAGGTTTTATACTACCAATATTTGTAATTAATCCATAGGTAAAAGAGCCTCGGGAAACCCATGGCTAGCTATGTACAATCATTTATATCCTATGTAAGTGATTTTTACAATTTACATGAGGAAGGAAGACACTCCCATGAAGTAGTCACTTGCAGCCCCTAGATGTGTCAAAACACCCATAGTTGTTCTCTTAGAATGTCTTGATTTGTTCTCTACAGACGAAATTGCCAAACTATATTGTCTGTATAGGTTGAATTCATGGGGTTGTCAATGCAATTTTGGACTTTCCTAGAACTCATATTTTCACCAATTAAAAAAATTATTTTCCTTGAGCATGTTAGATTCATCAACCTATAGACCTAGAAAAAGTTTTGCCTCATATTCAACTTGCCTAAAGATTTGGGCTTTTAAAGGGTTAGAAAAAATTATCGATTTTGGCGGCATTGCTAGTCTAGGTGGGGTCTCCTCTATCGCTCGAGCTAGGACCTCCTCTATCACTTTGTTGGGTAGGGTTGTCTCTCTTTGTTGGTCCTCTCTTGTATCTTGCAGTTAGGGTCAGGGTCATAATTTGTTATTTACTACTATCGGGAGCTTGAATGCGGTGAGGCGAGGGTTTTTGTTTGTCATATGTTTTTTTCATTTGGTAATTTATATAATACATATAATATATTATATATAATATATATATATACATATCTATATTATATACATATATATAGTATATTATATAAATGATATATAACACATTTAATAAACTATTACATGTTATATAATTAATATATATTATAATAATTACAACCCATATCCTCTAAAACACTTTCCCTCTAATAGAAATAACACCTATAGTCCCTAACACTTGATCAAGATATTCCATATCTAATATAAAACCTAACCATAATACTATAACCATTATAAACGGTAAACTTCATAACCTCTAATGCCTAATTCTTATAAACCCTGGGAACCCTTAACCCTATAATCCCTATTGCTATAAATAACTAACCATTACAACCCTTAACCTTATCGATGAAGACGACGATCATGATGATGATGTCGAATATGAAAACACGACAACGAAAATCATGATAGTGATGACGATGATGAGGAGGAGGAGGAGGATGACAAAGTTGATTATGATGATGAAAATGATGACAACGAAGATGATGATCATTAACCCATATAAATAAATACTTTAAAGAGAATAAATGATATAAAAATATAATCACATACCTCTTGCATTTAAACATTTCTGCAATATCATTCATCATCTTCTTCTTCATCCAACTCGACATCTGTATCATCTGGTTTAGAATCGATGTTGAAAGGATTGGCCGTATCAAAATCGTTATTATAATACCTTTGTTTCACCCAGTATGCAATTTTTAATGTTTAATGATTTTCATGCCATGGCATATAAACATTATAATTGTATTAATGTTCAAATGGAAAATGCCAACCACCTAAATTTGGGGTGAAGCCTTGAAATTACTGCCCATGATACCGCAAGAGGGATTAGTGAGGGGGGAGGAAAGGGGATTATGTATAAAGAACCCAAGCCACCTTGATGAGTGATGTGGAGGAAATAGTCAATATTCTAGTTTGCAGCTGAAGGAAAATAGTTAATGAAAGAGGGGATGGTAGTATGGAAGTATGGGAAGACCTGGATACGAAACAATAAATTATCAATCAAGGGTACAACGAAGTACCATGCCACACTTTCCAATATGAACCATGTTGAATCTACATATCCTTCTGGTAGAAGAAAGGAGAGAAGGAGAGAACCTTTTTGGGCGAGAGTGTGCAAGAGAAGGCACCGGTGCATGCAAGAGACAGGGAGAATAATTTAAAAGAGATATCTAGTCTCAAAGAGCACACAGAGATAGAGAAAAGATGGTGTGTAAACACTGGGACAAAAGAAATAAATCGAGGAGATTTTGGTTCTTAGAAGGGGATAGGAAGGGAGAGGGTGCTAGCTAGATAAGCAACATGTAAAGGAAAAAAATAGAGTGCAAAGTTCGATGGAAATATTATTGATTCCAGGAAGGAACGAACTACTAGAATGAGAGGAAATTTATGTAGAAAAAGAAAATTCCTATGTGGTAGCAGAGGAATCTACATAAGGCATATTTGAGGATAAGGAAAGAACTAGGAAGTATGCCAAGGAAATGAATGGTCATGCTAGAGAAGAGAAGACCTGAAGTCTAAACTAGAGAAAAAGAGGGTCGTGGGATTGGTACTTACTATACAAAGGCCAACACTAGTAAGGGGAGGGAAATAAAGGACAATGTAGTTGTGAAGGGACTCCCTTTTTGATGCAATGCTCCTACCTTAGCAGGGTATGTTGACCTCCCGGTCTCAGATCTTCACAAAACTGAGTTGGAATATCTCTTTGATTCCTTGCTGGGATCCTCAAAAGAAATCCACAATTCCCTTTTCTAAAAATCCACCCACATGAATAAGCGTCAGGCGCAAGCCTCCCCCACATGACCACTAGTTGTGACCACGCTCTTAACCAAAATGCGCTTCATGGAATCGTAAGTCGAGGAATCTCATGTGAGTCAACTCTGACCCTTTAATTTTCAAAATTGCAAATAGGGACCTAGCACATGATAGCTCCTCCCTTAATCTTCCACGATGTGACCCCTCGCTATGACCTAGGGCCTATCTCCTAAGCACTTCATGGTTTCGCATTTCGCTTCTCCAGAATATTTCTTTGTTCGTCCTCCTGATTTTCAAAATTTGAACTCTGAGCTTTGCTTGCATCAGATCTACAGTCCACAATCCCTGTGATATGATGATCTTTATTCCTCCTTCAAATTTTGGTATTTTGTGTTTCATAATTTTGGAGAGCAACACCATCCTTCCTTCTGAATTCCAACTTCACGAATTCCATTCACCCCAGATCGACGGTCCACGCTCTCCGTGATCTGACAGCGTTTTTTGATTTTGGGAGAACACTTCCCTTCTTCCTTCTGACTTCTAACTTAATGAATTCTACTCACTCCAGATCAACAGTCCTTACTCTTCGTGATATGACGGTCTTGATCCCTTCTTCGCAAGTCGCAAGTTCTCGTTTCATGATTTTGGGAGAACAGTTCCCTTCATGCTCAAATCGACAGTCCAGATCCTTCACCGTGCTCAATCCGATGGTCACTATCACTCCTCCTCTTGAGTTGGTTAATTCTTCTGACTTGGAATATTTTCTAGGTATTCAAAGGCTTCGACCTTTGTTCCTCCCATGAGTTTATCTCTTAGACCTCGTCTGCATTTCTGGAAGGCTTTATCCCTTCTGAGATTTCTCGCCTTCTGCTCGTTTGACTCTTACAGAGTCCCTTCGATGCTTATCCAAATTCTGGATCTGTGCACTCCTTCCAGAATATTCTTACGCAAGACTTGGTTCTTGCGGGTGACTATGCACACCTTACAGCATTCGCTTTTCACTCCTTGCAAAGGGAAAGTTTCGTGCTATCTCTTATGAGCTTCGGAATCAAAACAGGTTATGTCAACGCACTCCTTTCGTTCGGTGTGCACACCTTGCACTCACTCAATAGAAGAGAAACAATTGAAACTTATGCTAACATTCACAGTTTCATCCATTCATAACAAGATTCATTCATTTATGGAAACACAATAACAGAGAATTGCAAACAGTAACAATACTATGCATTTGAATCAATTTTCCTCTATCATACTCATTCAAAACTAAATGGCTACAACTAAGATCAAATCAATAAATAAAAACTTAGAAAATTCCTACTAACTTGCAGCAGCCTCATTTGGGCGTACAAAACCTCTATTTATATATCAGAGAGTCCTTAGGGTTCCCCTGACTACTCGTCTACCTAAAAATGAAAACCCAACTACTACCTAAGTTCAATTACATTCAAGACTCAGAGTGAAACTCCTTGATTGCTCATGATCATTCCCCCTCCAAGTGTTTGATCGTCTTTTGTTCTTCAACGGCTCCCCAAAAGATTTGCAGTAACTCCTACCGTTTTAGCTTCCAAAATGATTCCCGAGCATTGTGTAATGTCCCTTTCCAAATAGGAGCTCCAGAGAGGAGACTTAATGGTCTAAACTGCCCCGTTAGACTATATTCGGGGCCAAAGAAGGGTAAATAGGGTTACTAGAGGTCACTCCAGTCACAGGTGTTATATTCGGAAAGTGGCATTGAGCTAAAAAGGGTTAAAAGTGCTTTTAAGTAATTATGAGCTAAAAATATAAGTCAACAGTGAATTAGGGTTTTAGCAGTGATTTAGGGTTTTGGAAGTCAACAATGAATTAGGGTTTCAACATGATTTAGGGTTTTGGAAATCTATAAAGGAAGAGTCAGCGACCTAATTCAATATTATGCAGATTATGACTTGTCATTGAGGAGAAGAGGCGCATCTCAGGAGAGATAGTTCAGTGTATTCCAGGAGGAAGACACCAGTTGGCTGATTTCGATGTTGAAAGACACAACCTAGTCACCGAGAAGATCATCCAGGTCTTCCATCATTCTTCATTGATTCCACAGTGCTCCCATATTACGAGTATTATCTTTTAGTTACTTATTTTTATTCCGGCTAAGATCCTTTTGTCTTTTGATCTATCCGAGTGTTGTTATTTTATTCAGCCGGAGTTTCTTATTTGTATTCCGGCTAAGATCCTTTGTCTATTGATCTAGTCGAGTATTGTCAAATTATTTAGCCACATTTGGCCATTTTGTAATCCACAAAGATATCATAATACAACTTTGTAGTCCTTTGTCACATTTATTATTTGTATGATCATTTATATGTTGTAAACCTTTGATCCTACAAACATTAGCAGTGTTTCCTAGAATATCCAAGTCAGGAAAATTACAGTGGTATCAGAGCTTTAGTCCTGTCAGCCTGTGACTAAAGACAATGAGTGCAACAGAAGACCTAGAGGGCCATGAACACATAGGTGATGAATATGTCACTTACAACATGCATCAGGAAAGAAGTCATAGGCCTGATTTTCCCCTTTTTCCTCCTAGCTCAGAGGAAGAGGAAGAGGCACACAGAGAAGCAGAGAGAAGGGCAGAGCGTGAGTCTAAGAGCGAGGCAAAGAGGATGCTAGGAGATAGATATGAGTGACCAGAGGGAAGTGGCAAGGCCCCTGTAGATTTAGAGGCAGATTTCATGTAGGTTATCAAAAATATGTTAGCTAGTCAACGGACCATGTCTCAGTCCTTGGCACAGGTGGTTGATATATTGGCTAGAGTGGGTACCCCAGATACACAAGTCCCGCATGCAGCACAGGGGAACTTGGGAGCAGGAAGTAGACCCTAGTCACCCTCTCGCACATACACCTCTGCAAGTAGGATTCCCAGACCCTTGTTTCCCAGTTTCTAGAGGGCACCCCCGGTAGTAGCACCGCCACCGATAGCACAGAGGCCACCCACTCATGTCGATGACATTGTAGAGTATAGGAGGGAGTACATAGAATTGGGTCATGACTTCCATCAGGACATGACCTTATTTGAGTACTGTGGACTCAAACTCAGGAACCACCCCAAAGAGCCACAGAGGGGAGGACCACAACAGTAGCAGGGGCATAACCTCAATTTCATCCAAAAAGTTGGGAAACTCACCATCCCTTCTTTCGACGGATCATCCAAATACACTGCCAGAGCTTGGGTACAGAAGCTAGACACGTATTACAAGCTCAACCAAATGACTGAGACAGAGGCCATCAGTTTCGTGACCTTACACTTGGAGGGTGAGGCACATAAGTGGTGGTATCATGGACTGGTGACATTTGGTCACAGTCGCATCACCTCCTATAGGGAGTTTACAGATAGGCTCATGGACAGGTTTTACCGGAAGGATCTCGATATACACTTCAGGGATCTTGATCCAGGTGGATATTGGTGGCCACCCACCTATTTCGCTTGGACCCCCACCATTGCTTCTTTCAGTTTTTTAGTTTTCGCACAATTTACTATTTTTAGCAGTTTTTCAGGTCCTGAACTTCTGGAGCCGTTTTGAGGCCCTAA
>SNQJ01S0007289.1:195328-206129 GCA_010110895.2 Picea sitchensis | reverse complement strand
CTTCTGTTATCCTTCCTTCTCATGTATTAGTTTAGATAGATTTGAAAGGAAGTCAGTGTCCACGTTAAGCATTTTTCTGTCTAGGGTTAAGGTCAATCCTTAGAGGTGATCTACCTGTCCGTAGGGAGATTTTCCTACAACAACTACATCAACAAGTAATTTCAAAGTACCCTTGCTGCCTAAATTCAGTTATGAGGTGGAAGTGAGATACAGACCCTCCATACCCAACAACGTCAACCATTGGAAGGTATTCGAGGATGATCTCGAGATCAAGAAGTTCTTGGAGACTGTCGAAGAATTTTCAGAGATGCATATCGACCAAGACTCTGTCTCTAAAGAAAAGCTTGATGGGGGTAATTTTCTGGATAAGATTGCAGAGCGTAACATTGTGCAGCTGCCCAATATTCATATTCCAAGGGGACTGGTTCCTTTGGAAAGGCTCTTTGATAGAAATGATGTATCATTAAAGGGAGAAATCTCGGAGGATGACACTGTTACTATTCAGTGCAACATTGGAGCCGAGAATGAGCCCAAGCTTGTCAAATTGTCAAGAAGTCTGACAAAGGAGCAGAGGTCCGAATACATTGGACTTTTGAGGGAATTTGCTGATGTTTTCGCCTAGACCTATGAAGACCTCAAAACCTATGACACCTCTATCATCGACCATAAAATCCCACTAAAGGAGGAAGCAAATCCATTTAGGCAAAAGATGAGACAGATCAATCCTATGCTTCTTCCTATCATGGAAAGGGAAGAGAAGAAGCTGCTTCAAGCTCAGATCATTGTACCACTGAGATATTCAGAGTGGGTGGCCAACTTGGTGCCAGTAAGGAAAAAGAATGGAGAGATCCGACTCTGTGTAGACTTCAGAAACCTGAACAAGATCTCACGAAAGGATAACTACCCTTTGCCAAAGTTGGAACATATACTATAGAGGGTAACATGAGCTTCCAAGATGTCCATGATAGATGGATTCTCTGGCTACAATCAAGTCTCCGTTCTACCTGAGGACAGGGAAAAGACAACGTTCACCACTCCATGGGATACGTTCATATATGCCAAGATGCCATTTGGATTAATGAATGTAGGGGCAACATTCCAGCGTGCCATGGATATAGCTTTCATTGGGGAAAGGGATAAATTTGTGGTCATTTATCTGGATGATATCACATTGTTTTCAAAATCTAATAAGGAACACCGTTGCCATCTCAGGAAGGTTTTCTTGAAATGAAAAAAGTTTGGCATTTCATTTAAACCCAAGAAATCTCTATTCACCATGCAGGAGGGAAAGTTACTAGGCCACATAGTATCAACAGAAGGAGTCAGTATTGACCCCAACAGAGTTGAGGTGATACAAGCCTTATCAATCCCGAGGTCCAAAAAGGAGGTCCAATCTTTCCTCGGTAAAATTAATTTTCTGAGGAGGTTTGTGCCTAAATTTGCTGAGGAGGTAAAGCTTATAACAACCATGTTAAAGAAAGAGAATGAAGTAAGGTGAACCCCTCAATCGTGACATTCCTTTGAACAAATCAAGAAGGCCCTGACTGAAGCTCCTGTGCTTATCAGTCCCGACTACTCAAAGGATTTTCTTATTTTCTCCTTTGCCTCACCTGACACAATGGTTGCTGTTCTATTACAGACAAATGACATTGGGCTAGAGAAGCCTATTTCTTATTTCAGTCGAGCATTGAGGGATGCCGAAGTCAGGTATGACACTATGGAGAAGCAGGCTTATGCTATAGTAAAATCTCTCAAATATTTTAGAAACTACGTCCTGGGGTCAAAGATCATCACCTATGTCCCCTCGGCTATTGTTAAATACATTCTTATTCAGCCTGATATAGATGGGAGAAGAAGTAAGTGGATAGCCAAAATCCTGGAATTTGACCTGGAAATAATGCCCACCAAATTGATCAAAGGTTAAGGTTTAGCCAAACTGTTGGCTGAAGCAAACTGCCAAGCTCTGGGGCTAAGATTTATAAATGAATGCTCAGGAATCCTACAAAGTCGTTTGTCTAAAATGGACCCTCAAAGAGAGCCCCCATTAGCTCGATGTCCTTGGTATAAGGATGTCATATACTTTTTGCAGGAGCTGCGGCCTCCAGACGGCCTGCAAAGAAGCAAAGCACGGTCTCTGAAGCTCAAGACAGTCAGATACTGCCTAATCGATAAGATGTTATATTGGAAAGACCCCCTGGGGGTGATTTTAAAATGCATGAGTCCACAAGAGGCCGAAATGATCGTGGCTGAAATTCATAGCGGCCTGTGTGGGGGGCATTATTTCTGGAAAGCCACAACCCACAAAATCCTCAGGGATGGATATTACTGGCCTACCATGTTCACTGACCTCTGCAAAGGGTCAGGGCCTGCATCAATTGTCAAAAATTTGCAGGAAAGCAGCATCTCAAGTATCTGTCGTTAAATCCGGTGGTGGTTTCAGGACCTTTCCAGCAGTGGGGCCTAGACTTCATTGGGGAAATTCACCCTGCTTCCAGTGGGAAGCACAGGTGGATATTGACTACTACATATTTCTTTACCAAGTGGATTAAAGCTATCCCTACCAGGAGTGCCTCCCACAAGGTAATCATTGGATTCCTGGAGGACCTCATCACAAGGTTCGACTGCCCAAATAAGATTGTCACTGATAATGCAGCCGCTTTCGGGTCTGACCCATTAGCCAAGTTCTCTGAACAGTTCAAGATCAAATTGATTCACTCCACCCCATATTATCCACAGGGCAATGGTTTAGTAGAATCCTCCAACAAAATACTGATAAGGATCATCAAAAGGTTGTTGGAAGACAACAAGAAAGCCTGGCATTCCCGATTAAAATTTGCTCTGTGGGCCGACCGAGTGACCACAAAGAGATCTTTCGGCATCTCTCCTTTCCAATTAGTCTATGGAGAGGAGGTTGTTTTCCCTTATCAGTTATCCATTCCTGTAGCAAAATTCCTCTAGGACCATCAGGAGGAGCCTGATGACATGATCAAAAGGATTCATCAGCTAGTGGAGGTCCAGCAAGCTAGGGAGCAGATAGTGGACAGAATTCAGGACCATCAGCAAAAGATCAAGCAGGTTTTCGATAAGAGGGCTAAGAAGGAGAGGTTCCAGATAGGAGACCTGGTGCTAAAATGGGATGATCCTAAGCAAGATAAGGGCAAACAAAACAAATTTGAAGCCCTGTGGATCGGGCCTTTCAAAGTCTCCGAGACTTTCTCAAACAACACGTACAGGTGGCAAGGTTTGGAAGGAGAAGAAGTTTTCAATGGCCCAGTGAATGGGGATTTTCTGAAGAAATGTTTTGTTTGAGTCTTAGATGGCTCCATTGTTTGTAAATGTTGTCCTTTTTGTTTCTTTGTTTGTTTTCATTTTTATTTTTGCGGCCTAATAATGACTCCATAGCCTAGCAGCAAGGCACTGGAACTGAAAAATGAGTCCTTAGAGCATCACGGGGACGACTCTATCCCCCATGGAGCCTAATGTTAGCAACAATTTTGGTATCGGGGCACAAAGGTATACAGGTCCATAGGATTTCCTGGGAAGCGTCCAAGCGCAACACAGAGGAACCTCTTTTCAGTACAATTCGCGTAAATGGCCGAAGTTTTGTTGACGACCGCTGAGATCCACCTATAAAGTTGATCAAGGGTTGTCGGGATTTCGGTGCTGCCAAGTTGCTTCAGGGATAATACAACAGATAGCTCCAATAGTTCAAGAAAATATGAGTTGTCCGATCTGATTGGGACAGGTGGCTTCCAGTCGGCGTATCGGGGATCAGAGCTTCGGGAAACAAGAAGTCTCATGTTCGTTGCACTTGAAATCGTCAATCGGAAAAGTGTCAAAAGTGTCTTTGGAGCCAAGCCCACGGTCCTAGAACCACATTGCTTCAAGCGAGCCTGTAAGCAAGGGAATCCCCCTTTCAAATATTGAATGCCCCTCGTCCGTTCATCCTAAGGACGCGTGGCGAAATATCTGGCCGCATCGGCGTTTCGACATTCGGGAGTTCGTAGGGTGAGAGTTTCATGTTATTCAAAACCCCGAACCCCGATAGCACCGAAAGTGCAGGAAGTGGAACCCACGGCATCACGAAGAATTCTCAGTCGTCCATCTAAAGGGAACACCTGGCAGCGAATCAAGTCACTTCAGTGTTTCGCCCATCACGACTCCAAGACGCAAAGAGAAGCTCTGTTATATCCTGATGCGTGAGGTACCGGGAAAGTCTCGGACCTGGGCCCACCGTAGCGTCAGGTAAGTTCCAGACCGTCAGATCTCAAAGGGACGTGTGGCACCAGCTTGAGTCGTCTCGGTGTTTCTCTCATCGCNGATTTCAATTTGCAAGAGCAACTCCTTCCCATTCGCAAACGCCGACAGCGTATTAGAACTCAGCTCACGATCACAGCCCATGGTCGCTTGGGGAAAGAAAAGAGCTATGTAAAGAAGGTCAAGGCACCGATTTCAGTCACAGTGGGGATCGTTGCGACATCCAGGCGCCATCGGGTTCGATCTCCATACTGTCTCTCACCTGGATTAAATGACGGCAAGAGTGGGTAGTTGAAACCTCCTTTCATTTATTAAGTAAGGGGATGGAAGGTCTAGTGAGTCGTCTACTCGCAGAGGTCCTGTTTGTCGATTTTCTCAAAGAAGCCATACCGAAGTCCTCAGCTCAACATAGAAGTCTGTGCACGCCAGCCCAATACTTAATGGCTCAGCTACCCTCTTTATAGGGGCCATGCATAGTTAAGATGGCGCTTAAAGGAAGATATCAGTACGAGTTTGACTGAAGGGACATCAAGCTTTGAGTGACTGTACACGCCTCTGTGAGGTGAATTGTCCTGGGTATATAGACTTAGTTTTTGTATTTTGAAAAGGCATCGATGGTTGAGCAGAGCTCCTGGTTGTAAAGCTTTAATGAAGCACTGATACTCTCGTTATGTATAGACTTCTGAGATTTCTTGCCTTATGAATGCCAATTTCCTTTACATCTTTGTTATACTATGTTAGAACAGCTCAGAATTGGAGGGTCCAGTCGATTTGTAGTTGTTATAGGATGATGTTGTAATGGATCACTGTAACATTTATGTTGTCTTTGATCAGTCCTTGTGTTTTTCTCAGTGCTGAGTGACTTGGAATTGGAGGATCCAGTCAAGTCTGCTTTTCAGCTTCTTGAGACCCTAAACCAAGAGGATCTTGCATTCAGAGTCTTTCTTTTGCAAAACGATGACAACCTGTGGCCCAAAGATGTTTGTTCACCTTTCTTACCAAGTCTTCCACCTGCTCATCTTTTAATCAACCCACTGGCTGAAGTTAGGTCAAGACCTCCTTTGTCCCATACATGCTAGTCCTAGCCCCTGAGGTAGGGTGATATCTCCCTGAGCCTTTATCTCCATTTGATCACCCCTTTATAAACAAATCGTGACATTAAACTGATGGGTGTCGGGCTCTGCTCCTGCTAGCAATCCAGGAGTGACTTATGACGTTAACATTTCTGGTGCAGCTGCCGGGGACGAAATTGAATATTTTCCCCAGGATTGAATGACAATGATTAGTTGATTCTAAAGGTGCATCAGATATCAAAATTACCAAGATTGTTGTTCTGCACCTGGCGACTCCATTGTGGCGACCCTACTAGGGTTAACTTGCCTTATTAATTATGGATTTCAGAGGCAGGCATACGCGGTCTCATCCACAGTTGCCTCTAGCTACACCTGAAACAGATCCAGAAGCGGTGCTCAAGAAAGGAAAGGCCCCTGAAGAAGAATCTTCCATCGTCAAACCAAGTAATTCTCCATCTCCTTTCATAAGAACTCCGTTTTCTCCTCCTTAGATTCTTGATCGTCCTCCTTTCGAGGTGTCCCGTTTCCTGAATTTTGGGAGTGTTTCTGTTGAGTTTTCCTCTCCTGCTCTGGCACCGGAGGGACAAAACCTTGTCACTCATTTTTCTCCTGAAACTGTACCTTGGTGTAGACCCGGAACCACAGAAGATTTCCCCACTCCTATCTTTATTACTCATGTGTAGAGAAAAACACCTACTGACTTGAGCTCGATAGCCTTCTCCTTAGATCCTCTCTTGTTTCCCACTCCACTTCGAGACTTATTCCCAATATCCCCCTCGCGAACTCCTTCTCCTCCCATCTCTCCTCCACCTTATATTCATATGGAGTGTGCTAATTCCCCTCTAAATAGAATGGACACCATAGTCACTTCCATATATGCTCCTTTAGTCCTTCCCCACAATATGAATCCTCTTCCTACTGGGGATTACTTGAAATACATGCCCAAGTTCACTGGGGAAGGAGACATAACTGCTGAAGAGCACCTGGCTTCTTTCTACAGTTATGCAGACAACCTCAATATTGAAAATGAAGATGTTTAGATGAGAGTCTTCGTCCAGAGCCTAGATGGTGAGGTGAGGAAGTGGTTTAGAGGATTATCTCCAGGGTCTATTGCTTGGATTGAAGCTCTAGATAGTGCTTTACTGAGACAGTGGGGAGATAGGAAGGATTTTATGTATTACATGATAGAGTTCAGATCTTTGAAGAAGATTGAAGGAGAGTATGTCTCTGACTTCTCCAAAAGATTTATTAAGATGTATAACAAAATCCCTATCGAGATAAAGCCTTCAGAAGCCTTAGCTAAGATTTCGTATGCTACCGCGTTCGGCACTGATTTTTGCCTTTTGTTGAGAGAAATAAGAGCCACCTCCTTAGCTCAAATTCAAGATGCAGACATAGAGGTGGAATCCAATGTATTAGCAGCTAACAGACTGAGGAACAAGGCTGATGAAGACAGGAGAAAGGGAAGGTCGGAAACCTCAACTTCTGGATCATTGGTGCCTCATCCTCATGTGGATGAACTAACCAAGGTGGTGAAGTCTCTATCTGCAGAGATGGAGAGAATGAAGGTCGAGGTGAGGCAATCATACAAGGGCCCTCAGATCACCGAAAACAAAGGAGGTTTCAGGAAGCCAAACAATTTTACTCCCCCGAATGTGCAAAGAGAGAGGGGAAGAGACAGAGAAGATCAAAGGATTTAGGCCCCTTTATAGAAGATTTTTGTGGCTGAAGATGAAGAAAGAGAAACAAACGAGCTTGATCCTGAAATACATTGCTTCAAAGACACTCCTCCTTTTCCTCATCTCACTCAATCAACCTAAGAGTAATCTCTCATGGACGTTCAGCTGAATGAACTAAGCAAGGGGGACAAGGCTAGCGGTGGCCGAGGCAGGTATAACCCGAGGTCCAACAAAAAGACAACAACACCTGATATTCCTGAGCAGTCCACTAAAACAGAGAAACCTTCTAATGAAGTAGCAGATGGTCACAGAGGTAAGGAGGCTCAACCCCTCTCTCCCATTGTCCACAATCATGCCCCGTAAATAAGAGAGATTCCAAAGCTTGCATCTTCTTTTAATTTTGAGCATGAGACTCAAAATATCAGAATCCCTGTGCCCCTCACCGAGCTAATTAAACATGAAGAATTTAAAAAATGCTTCTCTGAGATTTTACTGTCTGAAGCCTCATGCCTTCCCACAGACTCCAGAAACCTCCAAGATGAAAAGCCAATAGTTGTCCTAGGTCCCATGGTAGAAGATAGAGATGATTCATCCCCTCCCTTCTACACATCCCTGAACATACATGATAAAGTGCTACACAACTGCTTGATGGATTCAGGGGCTTCTCACAACCTCATGCCCAAAACTGTCATCGAAGAGTTAGGACTAGAAGTTACCCAAGCCTATCATGACCTCTATTCTTTTGACTCCAGGAGAGTTCAGTGTCTTGGAGTTATTAAATACCTAGTTGTAACCTTGTTTCAACTGCCCATGAAAAGTGTGGTCATGGATATCGTAGTAGTTGATGTCCCCCCCAAGTTCGGTATGGTATTGTCAATATCTTGGATAAAAAGACTGGGGGGAACCTTGCATATGGACCGCACGTATGCTACTATCCCAGTGTTCAGAGGAGAGCATAGGAGACTATATAGGGAAGCCCAACTGGCCTACATAATCAGTGATGAAGACAACCCTACCAATCATCCCATACATGCTAGACCCAATCCCTAAGTTAGGGTGATATCTCCCTAAGCCTTTATCTCCATTTGATCATCCCTTTATAAAAAAATCGTGACATTAAACTGATGGGTGTCGGGATCTGCTCCTGCTAGCAATCCAGGAGTGACTTCTGATGCTAACATTTCTGGCGCCACTACAGGGGACAAAATTGAATATTTTCCCCGGGATTGAACGAAAATGATTAGCTGATTCTGAAGGTGCATCAGATATCAGAATTACCAAGATTGTTGTTATGCACCTGGCGACTCCATTGTGATGACCCTACTGGGGCTAACCTGCCGTATTAATTGTAGCTTTCAGAGGCAGGCATACATGGTCTCATCCACAGTTGCCTCTAGCTACGCCTAAAACAGATCCAAAAGCGGTGCTCAGGAAAGGAAAGGCCCCTGAAGAAGAATATTCCATCGCCGAACCAGGTAATTCGCCATCTCCTTTTGTAAGAACTTGGTTTTCTCCTCCTCAGATTCTTGACCGTCCTACTTTCGAGGTGTCCCGTTTCCTGAATTTCAGGAGTGTTCTTGTTGAGTTTTCCTCTCCTGGTCTGGGACCGGAGGGACAAAACCTTATCACTCCTTTTCCCCCTGAAACTGTACCTTGGCGTAGACCTGGAACCACAGAAGATTTACCCACTCCTATCTTTACTACTCCTATGCAGAGAAAAACACCTATTGACTTGAGCTTGATAGCCTTCTCCTTAGACACTCTCTTGTTTCCCACTCCACTTCGAGACTTATTCCCGGTAGCCCCCTCGTGAACTCCTTCTCCTCCCAGCTCTCCTCCACCTTATATTCATATGGATGGTGATAATCCCCCTATGAATAGAATGGATGCCATAGTCACTGCCATATATGCTCCTTTAGTCCTTTCCCACCCTATGAATCCTCTTCCTGCTGGGGATTACTTGAAATACATGCCCAAGTTCACTGGGGAAGGAGACATAACTGCTGAAGAGCACCTGGCTACTTTCTACAGTTATGCAGACAACCTCAATATTGAAAATGAAGATTTCTGGATGAGAGTCTTCATCCAGAGCCTGGATGGTGAGGTGAGGAAGTGGTTTAGAGGATTAGCTCCAGGGTCTATTGCTGGGATTGAAGCTCTAGATAGTGCTTTCCTGAGACAGTGGGGAGATAGGAAGGATTTTATGTATTACATGATAGAGTTCGGATCTTTGAAGAATATGGAAGGAGAGTCTGTCTCTGACTTCTCCAAAATATTTAATAAGATGTATAACAAAATCCCTGCCGAGATAAAGCCTTCAGAAGCCTCAACTAACATTTTGTATGCTAGCGCATTCGGCCCTGATTTCTGCCTTTTGTTGAGAGAAAGAAGAGACACCTCCTTAGCTCAAATGCAAGATGAAGCCATAGAGGTGGAATCCAATGTATTAGCAGCTAACAGACCGAGGAACAAGGCCGACGTAGACAGGAGAAAGGGAAGGTCGGAAACCTCAACTTTTGGATCATTGGTGCCTCACTCTCAGGTGGATGAACTAACCAAAGTGGTGAAGTCTCTGTCTGCAGAGATGGAGAGAATGAAGGTCGAGGCGAGGAAATCATACAAGGGCCCTCAGATCACCGAAAACAAAGGAGGTTTCAGGAAGCCAAACAATTTTACTCCCCCGAATGTGAAAAGAGAGAGGGGAAGAGACAGAGAAGATCAAAGGATTCAGGCCCTCTTACAGAACAATTTTGTGGCCGAAGATGAAGAAAGAGAAATAGACGAGCTTGATCCTGAAATCCATTGCTTCGGAGACACTCCTCCTTTTCCTCATCTCACTCAATCAGCCTATGAGGAGTCTCTCATGGATAGTCAGCTGAATGAACTAAGCAAGGGGGACAAGGCTAGCGGGGGCCGAGGCAGGTATAACCTGAGGTCCGACAAAAAGACAACAACACCTGATATTCCTGAGAAGTCCACTAAAACAGAGAAACCTACTAATGAAGTAGCAAATGGTCATAGAGGTAAGGAGGCTCAACCCCTCTCTCCCATTGTCCACAATCATGCCCCTGAAATAAGAGAGATTCCAAAGCTTGCATATTCTTTTAATTTTGAGCATGAGATTCAAAAGATCAGAATCCCTGTGCCCCTCACCGAGCTAATTAAACATGGAGAATTTAAAAAATGCTTCTCTGAGATTTTACAGTCTGAAACCTCATGCCTTCCCACAGACTCCATAAACCTTTGTTAAGGTCCTAACCCTTACATAGGTAGATCAATGTATTCGGATGTAATAAAGGTCAATATTAATAAGACCTTTCAATAAAATAGAATAAGGCGAATGTAAGAAGACCTAATAGAAGCTTCCGCTTCTAGAAGGATCTTCCTCTAGACGCTTCTCTTAATAGACATATTTAGTATAAATAAGGGTTGAGGGTATGAAAACCCTAGCTTGGAGATTATTGTAACAGAGCACTGCTCGACTGGAGGTTTCCCCCTCGAAGAGGCCTATGAACATTGCTATATGAATCAAAGTGTTATTTCTGTTGCTATTTCGTATATCATTTCTGTGTATTGTGAAGATTATGCTGGATATTTTACTGTTATTCTGTCATTTCTAGCATTTCATTTTTGTTCTGCATATTTTATATATCCGGTATCTTGCAAGTGGTATCAGAGCACTTTCCTTGGCAAAAATTGTGGGTATTTTTTTTCCAGGGTAGATACGTATTACCACGTCTTTAAGCCACAGAGATCTGTTGTTACGCGCATAAACCCGCGGTTGAGGGATTC
>SNQJ01S0007289.1:180564-195278 GCA_010110895.2 Picea sitchensis | reverse complement strand
GGGGGGAACCTTGCAGATGGACCTCACATATGCTACTATCCCAATGTTTGGAGGAGAGCATAGAAGACTATACAGGGAAGCCCAAATGGCCTATATAATCAGTGATGAGGCCAACCTCACCAACCATCCCATTTTCACCTTAGACACTAATTAAGGTTCCAGTGTGCTTCAACTCACTCATTCTCCTGAACCCCCTCTCAAAATCAGAAAGCTCCCTACCATTTCCCCTAAACTTCCTCCCTCCAACACCCCCGTCTGGAAACAATTCTTCGATGGAGCCTCTTCCAGGGAAGGCGCTGGAGTTGGGGTGGTTTTTATGTCACCTGCTCAGTAGACCATATCTCTGTCATACAAACTAGAATTTGAAGCTACCAACAATGTGGCAGAGTACGAGGCTCTCGTTCTAGGATTAAGAGCTGCGAGGGAAATGGGAATTCAGGAAGTAGCAGTGTTCGGTGATGCAGAGTTGGTGGTCCAATAGATCAGGAATGCTTATCAGGCTAAGCATCCTTGACTCAGAAGCTACATAAATGAGGTATGGGACCTAGTTGACAGTTTCTTCTCAGCATTTAACATTTCATTCATCCCAAGAGAGGAGAACACCTTGGCAGATTCCTTGGCTACATCGTCTAGCAATTTCAAAGTACCCTTGCTGCCCAAATTCAGATATGATGTAGAGGTAAAATACAAGCCCTCCATACCTGACAATGTCAAACATTGGAAGGTTTTCGAGGATGATCTCGAGGTCAAGAGGTTCTTAGAAACTGTCAAGGAATTTTCAGAAATGCACATTGACCAAGATGTTGTCTCAGAGGAAGAGCTCGATGGGGGTAATTTTCTGAATAAAATTGCAGAGCGTGACATTGTACAGTTGCCCAGCAACCACATTCCTATAGGACTGGTTCCTTTAGAAAGGCTCTTTGATAGAAATGATGTTTCATTAAAGGGAAAAACCTCGGAGGACGACACTAGTACTATTCAGTGCAACATTGGGACCGAGAATGAGCCCAAATTTGTCAAATTGTCAAGAAGTCTGACAGAGGAGCAGAGGTCCGAATACATTGGACTTTTGAGGGAATTTGCTGATGTGTTTGCCTGGACTTATGAAGACCTCAAAACCTATGACACCTCTGTCATTGAGCATAAAATTCCATTAAAGGAGGAGGCAAAGCCATTTAGGAAAAAGCTGAGATAGATCAATCCCATGCTGCTGCCTATCATGGAGAGGGAAGTGAAGAAGCTGCTTCAAGCTCAAATCATTGTTCCACTGAGATATTCAGAGTAGGTGGCCAACTTGGTGCCAGTAAGGAAAAAGAATGGAGAGATCCGACTCTGTGTAGACTTTAGAAACCTGAACAGGACCTCACAGAAGGATAACTACCCCTTGCCAAAGATGGAACATATATTGCAGAGGGTGATAGGAGCTTCCAGGATGTCCATGATTGATGGTTTCTCTGGCTACAATCAGGTCTCTGTTCTGCCTGAGGATAGCGAAAAGACAACATTCACCACTCCATGGGGCACATTCATGTATGCCAAGATGCCATTCGGACTAATGAATGAAGGGGCGACATTCAAGCGTGCCATGGACATAGCTTTCGATGGGGAAAGAGATAAATCCGTGGTCATTTATCTGGATGACATCACAGTGTTTTCAAAATCTGATAAAGAGCATTGTTGCCATCTCAGGAAAGTTTTCTTTTAGTGCAGAAAGTTTGGCATTTCATTAAACCCCAAGAAATCTCTATTCGCCATAAAGGAGGGAAAGCTACTAGGCCACATAGTATCAGCAAAAGGAGTTAGGATTGATCCCAGCAGAGTTGAAGCGATACAAGCCTTATCAATCCCAAGGTCTAAGAAGGAGGTCCAATCTTTCCTTGGTAAAATTAATTTTCTGAGGAGGTTTGTGCCTAACTTTGCCGAGGAGGTGAAGCTTATAACGGCCATGTTAAAGAAAGAGAGTGAAGTAAGGTGGACCCCTCAATCGCGGCATTCCTTTGAGAAAATCAAGAAGGCCCTGACCGAAGCTCCTGTGCTTATCAGTCCCGACTACTCAAAGGATTTTCTTATTTTCTCCTTTGCCTCACCTGACACAGTGGTTGTTGTTCTATTACAGACAAATGACAGTGGGCTAGAGCAGCCTATTGCTTATTTCAGCTGAGCATTGAGGGATGCCGAAGTCAAGTATGACATTATGGAGAAGCAGGCTTATGCTCTAGTGAAATCTCTCAGATATTTTAAAACCTACATCCTGCAGTCAAAGATCATTGCCTATGTCCCCTCGGTCGCCGTTAAAGACATTCTTATTCAGCCTGACATAGACGGGAGAAGGAGTAAATGGATAGCCAAAATCCTGGAATTCGACCTGGAAATAAGGCCCACCAAATTGGTTAAAGGGAAAGGTTTAGCCAAGCTGTTGGCTGAAGCAAACTTCCAAGCATTGGGGATAAGTTTCATCAACGAATGATCAGGTATTCGGTAGGATCAACTGCTTGACGTAGACCATCAAAGGGAGCCTCCATTGTCTCGATGTCCTTGGTATAAGGATGTCATATACTTTCTGCAGGATCTGCGGCCTCCAGACGGCCTGCAAAGAAGAAAAACAAGAGCTCTAAATCTCAAAGTAGTCAGGTACTGCCTGATCGATCAAGTGTTATATTGGAAAGACCCCTTGGGGGTGCTTTTGAAATGCATAAGTCCACCTGAGGCCGAGATGATCGTGGCTGAATTTCATAGCGGCCTGTGTGGAGGGCACCATTTCTGGAAATCCACAGCCCACAAAATCCTCAGGGCTAGGTACTACTGGCCTACCGTGTTCACTGATGTCTGCAAGAGGGTCAGAGCCTGTATCAAATGTAAAAAATTTGCAGGAAAGCAGTAGCTCAGGTCTCTATCGTTAAAATCGGTGGTGGTTTCAGGGCCTTTCCAGCAGTGGGGCCTAGATTTCATTGAAGAAATTCACCCTCCCTCTAGTGGGCAGCACAGGTGGATCCTGACTGCTACATATTTCTTTACCAAGTGGATTGAAGCCATCCCCACCACGAGTGCTTCCCACAAGGTAATATTTGGATTCTTGGAGGACCTCATCACAAGGTTCGGCTGCCTAAGTAAAAGTGTTACTGATAATGAAACCGCTTTCGGGCCTGAGCCATTAGCCAAGTTCTGTGAGAAGTTCGGGATTAAGTTGATTCACTCCACCCCATATTATCCACAGGGCAATGGTTTAGCAGATTTCTCCAACAAAAGGTTAATAAGGATCATCAAAAGGTTGTTGGGAGACAACCAAAGGGCTTGGAATGCGAAGCTGAAATTCGCCCTATGGGCTGATCGGGTGACTACAAAGAGAGCTATAGGTCTCTCCCCTTTCCAGTTAGTCTACGGAGCCGAAGCCGTCTTCCCTTCTCAGCTAGCCATCCCTGTAGCGAAATTCCTCCAGGACCACCAAGAGGAGCCTGATGACATGATCAGAAGGATTCATCAGCTAGTAGAGGTCCAGCAGGCTAGGGAGCAGACATTGGATAGGATTCAGGACCATCAGCAAAAGATCAAGCAGGTCTTTGATAGGAAGGCCAAGAAGGAGCGGTTCCAGATAGGAGACCTGGTGCTGAAATGGGATACTCCTAAACAAGATAAGGGCAAACATAGCAAATTTGAAGCCCTGTGGATTGGGCCTTTCAGAATCTCCGAGACATCCTCAAACAACACATACATGTTGCGAGATTTGGAAGGTGAAGAAGTTTTCAGCGGCCCAGTGAATGGGCATTTCCTAAAAAAATGTTTTTTTCAGTCTCGGATGGCTCTTTTGCTTGTAAATATTGTCCTTTTTGTTTCTTAGTTCGTTTTCATTTTTATTTTTGCGGCCTAATAATGACTCCATAGCCCAACATAAAGGCGACTGGAACTATAGAAGGAGTTCTTAGAGCATCGCAGGGATGAATCTATCACCCATGGAGCCTGATGTTAGCGATAATTCTTGTCATGGATTTGAGAAGCATTCGGGTCTGCAAGTTGCACAAAATGCTCAAGTGCAGCTCGAGAGAATTCTTGTTTTTCCAAGTAGCAAGTCAAGCCAACGGGCGAAGTTCTGCCATCGGCAGCCGAGTTTCGTCCATGAAGCAGATCAACGGTTATCGGGATCTCGGAGTTGCCAATTTACCCGACATTTAGCAGCAAAGAAGTCTTTTCTGGTGGTAGGCTGAATATAGGTCGTCCGATCCAGTGGCGCGTGTTGCAAGAGCTAGCCATCTCGGCAGTTTGCCCGTCGCGACTCCAACACGCAAAGAGCAGCTCCGTTATTTTGCGAGATGCGAAGTGCCGAGAGCATCCGGGAACTCGGGTCCACAGAAGTGTCGAGAGATCCCGCAGAGTCGAGGATCGGGGAACTAAAAGTCCCGCGCACATGGCAATGGGAATCGCGATATCCCGATATGAGATTTCCCGACGGAGCTAAGGACCGTAGTGAGGAATAGGTGTCGGAAGGTCAATCCTTGTAAGGAGACAACACCAAGTGGTATCGGCATATCGCAAACTCATAGGTTCGTGAGTTAGAGCTACAAATATTTCCGTGTAGAGTTGCGAGATCGCGAGAAGCGATATCTTGGCAAACGCTGGATTAGCGTGTGGGACCGCAAGAGCAAGTGGAATACAGGTGGCAGGCTATCGTGAGTCCAGAGGATGCATGCTCATTGATGTCACAAACTGTGAAATTCCGATGGAGGATATGGCCGAGGGCATATGGTAGCAGTCACTTGGACCTGGGCCTAGTCGGGGGGCTAGCACAGGAGGCGCATTGGCAATCATAGAATCCCGAGTCTTGAAGATTTGTGTATCGAGACATCAAAAGCACCGAAACCCCGACAGAGGTTTTGTCTCTAGTAATACAAGAGATGGTCGTATGGACCATAGTGTAGTCAGGAGGGCTAACCTATACACGCGCTCATCGGAGAATCGGTGATCGGGAGTTCAAAGGGTCAAGAACTCTTGATAGTGGGGAACGCGAAACCCCAAAATCCGATATAGAGTCGGGACAAAGCCACGGATTTGGCGCCTGCTCATCGAGAAGGAGGCCTGGGGAGGTGCATTCTCCACATTGGCTAGCCGAGTCCCCCTGCAGAAATCCACCAAGGCAGCAGACAGCCAAAAGGTAGGCTACCACATCTCCCAAACGTATATTTGACCAGAGTCTCTCAGGTCCTGGGGAATCAGTTAATGCAAATGAAGAAGATGGGTGATACATCATCTCCTTCCTTAAATAGAAGGTTAGAAAGGAGTGTGTAAAGAGACAGGATGCCAGTTCCTCCTGACAAAGATCGCGTCTGACAGGCAACTGCATGGGAATTCTGCCCAACGTCTGCATGTGTAACTTAGAAGAGAAGCTCCTCAATGTCAAGCATTGAATTCATGATATGATGGTGCTTCCAGCGCCTAAGACAGTTCCAAGTATATGAAGGCATTTCTGCCATTTTTTTAGGTATCGATGGTTGAGCTGAGCTCCCGGTTGTAAAATTTTAATGAAACATTGTTGTTCTGGTTATATATGAACTTTGGAGACTTCTTACTTTATGAATTCAAGTTTCTTTCATGTCTTTGTTTACACTGTGTTAGAGCATCTTGGAATTGGAGGATCTAGTCGAGCTGTAGCTATTATAGGATGATGTTGTAATGGATCACTGTAATAGTTACGGAGCCTTTAATCAGTTCCTGTGATTTCTTTAATGCTGAATGACTTGGAATTGGAGGATCCAGTCAAGTCCTCTATTCAGTTTCTCGAAGCCCAAACCAGGAGGATCCTACTCTTAGAGTTTTTCCCCTACAAACCGCTGCAAGCCTATTGCGCTGTTTGTTCATCTTCTCCTAAGTCTTCCACCTTCTCATCTTTTAATCAACCCACTAGCTGAAGTTAGGATTCCAGACCTCCTCTGTTCTTTACGTACCAGACTCAGTCCCTGAGTTAGAGTGATACTCCCTCGAGCCATTATCTCCATTTGATCACCCTTTATAAACAAATTGTGACATTAAACTGATGGGTGTCGGGCTCTTCTTCTGCAAGCAATCCAAGAGTGACTTCCGATGCTAACAAACCCGACCACTTAATCCAGAGGGATTGGCTAGAGCTTGGGTGTCGAAATTCATCTATTTAATGTAGTCTCATAGCTCTTCTATGGGTTTCTCTCACTGCTACATTAGAGTTCATAGTGTGCAGGCATAATATGTTATGATTATGACTTGTTCTCAGGTACTAGTTGGGCAGAATGTTGAAGGTGAATCAAATCTTGAAGAACAAGATGAAGCGTAGATTCAAGAAGAAGATATTTGTCTATTCATCAACAACGAACAACAATCTTTCAATGATGCAGATTGCTCAAAATATGTATCAGAATTGTTGAGTGAATGTGTGGCTCTTGTTTTGCATCATTTGGCTGAATTTAAAGACCATCCTTATGAAGAAATTGTTGTCATAAATGATGATGAAGCTTTGAACTTAAATGAAATGGAGATGCAATCTCCCACTTGGATTGAGAGTGAAAGGTGAGATAGCATGGATGTTGAAGTGACTGAAGCTAAAGTGTGCACTGAAGGTTGCAAATAAGTTCTATCTTTTCGTTGTCGTAAATTTAATTTTGAATAAAATGTTAATGAAGCAGGAAGAAATTTCCATGTATGTTGTCACTAGCTAACACCTATATGACTTACTCCTCCTTTGGGCTTGGAATGACTATAATTAGGTATTGATATTGATATTGTATTTTTTTTTAAATACCTACACAAAGGTGGCAATTGTGACGTCTTTCACTCTCTTCCCGTCGCTATTACCACGTCCAAGGTGTCTCTCTTTCCACCTCCAAGATTGTCGCTCCCATAGCAACCACGTCGGAACTAGTAACTCTTGGCCGTCGCTGTTGTCACCTGATGGACGTTGTTCTTTCCACGTCCAAGAGTGTCACTCCCATAGCAACCATGTCGGAGCTAATACCTCGTCCCGTCGGTCTTGTCACCTCTGAAACGTCTCTCTTGCCACCTTTTAAAAGTCTCTCTTGCCACGTCTGAAACGTCTCACTTGCCACGTTTGCAATGTCTCACTTGCCACATTTTCAACGTCTCAGTTGCCACGTTTGACACGTCGGTCTTGCCACATTTGCAATGTCGGTCTTGCCACATTTTCAACATCTCACTTGCCACGTTTGCAACGTCTCACTTGCCACATTTTCAACGTCTCACTTGCCACATTTAAAACGTCGGTCTTGCCACGTTTGAAACGTCGGTCTTACGACGTCAATATGGGGCTGGGAAATCCAATTTATGATGACACGTGGTATCATATAATGTCGCAATACAGACGAAAACGTGGTCGTCGAAAAAACAACGTCATGTGAAACGACGTTTGAGGGGGTTTGAGGTTTGTCGGTCTTCCGACAATAGAAAGTGGCAATTGAATCGAACGCGCCATCGGAATTTGACCCAAATGCAGTAGTGAGTGCAGACAAGGTCATAGGAGGAACGAAGGCCGAGGCCTTTGGATACTTATAAAATCTTCTAAGTCAGAGGAATTCAGAATCTCAGGAGGGAGAGCGACAATGGTCGTTGGATCACCGATTTAGAGGACCAACAACCGTCCGATCAAATCAAGGTGTGTGAGTCTCAGTGTTTCGCACATGCAAGAGAGGGAACCTGCCAAAGTTCTGAAGTCCTGAAGTAATTTGGGACCGTCCGATCATCTGAAGTAAATATCAAGCGTTGAATCGTCCAGAGTAGATCTAAACCATCATATCTGAAGAACAGGAGGCATGAATCTATGGACTCTGGGTAAAGACCCAAAGTAAATATCAGTCGCCCGATTCGATAGAATTATATTTGAATCATTTGTTTGGAAGAGGCAGATCTCATTCATCAGTCCAAAAGCACCGTCAAGATCGTAAGATCGACGGTCACGCTCGATTGCAGGGCCTGCAAGTTCCTGGACGTTAAAATTTTGAGGGCGGGCCGCAATCGAAACCACGGTATCGGTGAAGAGGTACGTGGAAATTGGAGGTAAATTGTGGGGAGAAAAGTGTTTGATCCCAAAACACTCTTGTGCATGCCCGCAATCATGAGTTTATGTAAGGACCTAGCTTGAGGTCACATGTGATGAGGGGCTAATGAGAAAAGAGCTAGTACCTAAAACTTGAGAGTTCAGCGGTTGCGGAAAGAGGTCGCGGGTGCCATAGAACCTGCACCAGAGGACTGAGAGGACCTATGTTAATTCACATGTGATACCATTAAGGTCTCAAAGAAACAATTTGGCTCAGAGTTGAAGATCCTTGACCGGGAAGTCGCATATCCCTTAGAAGAGAAGGGGGGGTTGCATCAAGAGCTCACTTGAAGGATTTTGTAATTAAGATGAAATAATTGAACAACTCATGAACTCCGGTGGTGGAGAGGATGAGTTAGTTAAAATAGGATGGGACATGTGTGGTCGGAACGAGGACCACCAGAAGAAGGTACAAGATTAGTTGGGAGTCCTGAAACAAATGTTAAAAACAACATGTGTTGTGAAAGACCCCAAGACAAGGGATGATCCATCCAGATCACACAGGACATAAAAAGTTGGTGCACTAGAAATTCTAATCCACGCTTGATTTATAAGAGGGGGAATTGCATGAGCATATTTCTTCCTTAGGCCAACTTAATATCATCTTCTTCATCTTACCCATCCAAAATATAGAGGAACTTTGAGCGCAGTTGGTTCAGGAGATAAGGCATCGAGGCGACACTGCACAGCGAAACTTAATCAAATTGAGGGACGAAAGCACCCACATACAGACGTAGTATGATATGACCCTGTGACAAAAGAAGGAGCTTGAAGATAGAATGGAGGAAATTTTGAAGACCCAAGAGAGCGTAGAATAAAGGACAACAAAATCCTAATAGGAGAAGTATGACTCAGATGATATGGTACAAAGGAGCCATGTCATTGTCCAACAGTTATACAAGCAATTACCCAAGGTCACCTTGGTTTTCAAGGACACCATGGAGGAACAATTTTTGAATATTAGGGATGTTATGAAGATATTATGAGAGTAGGTCTAGGATCTCCAACAACATACCACACCAGGAACTCCACCTGAGGTGCACGAGGGTAGACTACGGACAAAAACAATAACAGTTTCCAAGATTAAGAAATTTGAAGAACTAGAAAATTTGGTTATTTTTACGATCTATTTTTTATCACTGGTGAATTAAGATATTCTATAGTGCCAACTTCCTCAAGAATCAATATCGATATCCAAGTGCACCTATCATCAACACAAGACATGGGTTAGAAACTCCATGCACACATTAAAAACAAGCTTATGTGAATGAAGACTTTCCTAAAAAAGAGGAGTGGTGCTACCAAATCCACATAGTTGGATTCATGATGGGTGCTACCAATTTTTCATGACTGTTTCATAGTAGTTCTACCAAATCCACATAGCTAAATTCATGATAGGCGCTACCCATTTTGCAGAGTTATTTTGCAAGGACGCTTCTGCCAGTTTTGAGTGACTAACTTAAAACTTGTGTTATGAACAAATGGGAAGGTATTTTTCAAACATGGAGGAGATTTTTTTTCATCACATACCAAATAAGAAAACCTCTCTTAGTTTTTTAAAATGTTTTATGGTTAGATAGATATTATACATAGAAGTGGCGCTACAGAATGTGCTGTGGAAACTTTGTTCTAAACTATTGAACTGATATTTTTTACTAGCTGACGTCCAGGAGCATTTCCAGGTGAACCAGGATGAATTTTAAAAATATAAAGGATTTCGTTGTCAAGAACGGACCCATGAACATTAACCTCTTTCATTTTTCACATAGGTGTCATGGAATGGGATATTCGAAAGAATCTTTGAGCCCTATGTTTTCCGTTTTCGTGATTTCCTGTTTGAGACATGTTTTTTTGACACCTATTTAGGCTAGCTGGAGATGAATTTAAAGAAACTGAGAGAGGTTTTTATTTACAACAATATTATATAAAAAATCCTCTCTCATATTTTACACAGCTATTCTAGTGTGAGAATTACAAGTGGCGTTTTGAAGCCTATGTTTCAGAAATTTTGCCTCCTGAAAAGCAGGAAATCAGTTAAAACATGTCATTTTCTATCTGTAGTTGTTTCTATTTTGGGAAAGGGGTTGGAGTTAGAATGGTTGAGCTAGGCTCCATTATTATAATATTTTTATGAAGCTACTAGTTAACTGGTTATGTACTTGATTTGAGACATCTTGATTAAAATAAGTCAGCTTTCTTATTCCATCTTATTGGCCTCTAATACTGAAGTATTCATGATTAAATGATCCACATGAATTTTTTTAGTGGTATTATGATGAATGTTTGATTATAGTACTTTTATGATGTTCTTCAGTTTCCTTAAACTTTGAATTCAAGAAGATCTTGTGTTTGAGTTTTTCCTCCTTAGGTTGTTTGAAGACCTGATGTCCATATCAAACCTCTACATTTTCCTCACCAAAGTATTCTTTCTATTCACCTTTACTCCCACTTATTGAATGAAGTTGATCAAGACCCCAAGTGCTTGTGCATACTAGCCAAGATTTCCGAGTTAAGAAAATTATTATCTCTTATCCATTTGACCTCTTTAAACTCATTTACATTTACATATAACCTGATGGGTATTGGGCTTACCTTCTATGCAATCTGAGGGTGATTCTTGTTAGCATCCTAGTGTTAACAGATTGCACAAAACTTTATGAGGAAAGCGCCAAAGTCTGGGAATAACTTATGGTGTACCTAGAAATACAGGCCCTAGAGGCCAAAGTGAAGTAGGGCAAGAGCAGGCCAACGAGGCAACACAAAAGGAGACAACCTTGCCACCATTCAATCGAATGGTGGCCATGTTGGCACAGGGATAATCATATATTCAAGTAGAGAAACTGAGGGACCAGTATAAGGTCCTTAAAGAAAGACTTAGACCTAGGCATGAGGAAGCGGTCAATATTATTGGATACTTGGCCACTATCTAGGATAAGTTCAAGCAAGTTGTGGCTAATATAGAGAATAAACTACACGATTTGACCGAACATGCCACTTAGGAGATCACCGCCAAAGAGGACACCATTGTCACATAGGTGGAAACAACTAATGATACAGTGCAACAATTCATTTTTTCATGGAAGAACAGGAAATAGGCATGAGTGGCTCGAGACGAGCCATAGGTGAGTGTTGGGGGCTTGTTGGACATGCAATTTTTGAATATAAAATCCAAAGTTTAAAAGAATAACGCAAAAGGAAGGAATCGCACAGAAGGGAGGATTCACACAAAATACAGAAAGGGTGTAGAAGGACGTGAAGGATGGAGAAAACACAAAGACCAAATGATAAATCAAGTGAGCGAGAAAAGGAATCACAAACAACGATAGTGTGAATTTCCATAAATAAAATGACATTAGAAAAGTTGTATAAAGAACAAGAAGGAGAAGAAGGAAAATAGCTAGTTAATTAAAGATGTATTGTAATGGGTTATTTTTAGAAATATAAGAATAGAACTTGAAACCCTAGATTTTGGGGTATAAATATGTAACGGGATAGGGATATATATATATATATATATATATATATATATATAGAGAGAGAGAGAGAGAGAGAGAGAGAGAGAGAGATGTGTATGTGAGTGTGAGAGGGTGTGCATGAAAGATAATTGAGGTTATGGAAATATCATGAATTTAATAGTCAGTTGGTAAGAAACAAGATGAATAAAGGATTTTAGAGAGGATAGTGTGTCATGTGTTCTTACTTGTCTTTATGCATTCATGAATGATGATATACTTCACATAATGGATTTAGTCTATGGATTGGTTATGCTATAATGTTCATGTATGGTTGTAATAGTTTAGGCAATAATCAAGAACATACATAAGTTAATATTAGGAAGAATGATTCACACATCAACCTCCCTTTCCCTTACTGTTACAGAAACCTGGTTCTTGCATCCCCAATAGATACGTCAGGTGAGACTTCATCTGTGCAAGCAGGTGATGCTGGAAGGGTTGGTCTCTTCATGGTTTTGTTGGTCATGGTCAAACTGAACCCTGGGTATTCTAACCCTTGCACAGACAAGAAACAACCAACATCAGTTCATACATCATGCAGAGTTTTGTCCACCAACGTTGAAGAGGGTTATATATTTACATGTGTTTTTGTCTTCCCACTGCCTCTGTCCAAAATTCCTTTCCTAAGCTAGCACCGTTGAGCATGCTCCTTTCTTTTTCCATCAATGTCTTTTTCATCCTTTTTGTAACGCCATTTTGTTAAGGTGTGTATGGAGTATTCTTCTTCCTTGTTGTACCACACTTCTCACAGAATTCTTTGAATTCATTCCCACACAATTCTCCAACATTATATGTCCTCAACAACTTTATTTTATTCTCTATATGATTTTCTACCAGACCATTAAACTCTTTAAATTTATCAAATATGTAACATTCCCCCAGCCACTTGTAGGCCAAGGTACGCCACTCCAGAGAAACCACTCATGCTCTGACACCAGTCAGTAACATTCCTAGCCTTAACAGGTCGGACCATGCTACTCTAGGGAACTCTTTCGTTCCCATAATACAGAACATACAGTAACATACCCAATAGTCAACTGAGATATGCCACATAAATTTACTCTTTAAACTACATGCAACTAAAACATATACATACAACACTCTTGCAGAAGCTTTACATAAAAACATAAACAAACAATTACTTTCTGTAACATACGACTTTTATACTGAAATAACAGTAACTACAAATATGCAGCATTTACAAGGAATTACCCATAAACATACAGGAATTTATAATCACATATATTATAAACCATAACATAGGCATGTAAATAACAAGAAGCATATCATTTTTATCATACAACTGGTACTTATCTTGGAAATATTGTCACCAACTGCGTACAAACCATCCACGAACCTCCTAGCCATAGACTACACTATTCATCACTCTCAATAGTGAGTCACCCCCGAGTTGGGACTGAACTCCACCCAGGGTAAAGGGTTCCTATCCAGGCTAAGGCTCATGGACAACAGGAAAGACTCTGTCTCAGGTGCTCACTCAACTAACATCCTACAAACTCTCATTCCCCACATGCCTGTCCCACCCAAGTAAGTGTGCACCTTCTCTACTCAACAGTCCCTTGGCTGCCCCACTTCCCTTCCAGGGCTTCAGCAACATGCTAGACCAGAAGTCTCATAGCATTGTAGATGCATTCTAGCACCTTTAGGAATCAATCCCCAACAATTCTCTAGCTCAGATAATTTCTCACGAGCCTGACAACTCGCTTCTTCAATCTCGCTCCAAGATAACCAGGTACACCAACCAAAAAGGGCTATGGGAACAGGTTCTAGAATGGTGAAATGGATGTCCCAAGGATAACAGAATGCGTGAGTGAAAATGGTCATGGAACTATTGACTGGATAACTGAGTGTGGAAGGAATCACTGTGAACTCTTCATGAAAGTCATGGTGAGAATGATGGTCAGGTTGTCGGTAAGGTATCCATGAAAAGTCACCAAATGAGCTAATTTCCCCATGATATGAATGCATGTCCCCAACTTGACACTTGTCATATCGGAAGTTACTTTGGTCCACTTTTCTCCAACTTTAGAACTTAGGATAAAATAATTATCCATACTTTATGTTTTAGGAAATATTAATATAATATTCCCTTGACTTTTGGCCCTCCCTTTCCCTAACTGGTGAAGTTCAGTCCCCCATCTCTTTTATCGTGGTTGGTCTATGCATAGCAATGTATTTTATATTAATCATGAGTCATGTACAAAGTAAGTGCATTGGTCTTTGACATCTAGGCGTTCCAGCCTAATACCAAAACATAAGCATCCCAGCTTATAATAATCGGCTCACCAACCTATAACACATATCATATACACAAGGCTCATTGTAATTCATACTGCGCACACCTTAGTTATTGCGCGCAGTATCCTGGAATGTACATATTACATCATTTTACTGTGCAGATCATGCGTGCACTATGCCACATGACGTGCATTACCAAATGCGGTCAAAAAAACTCACCATCTTAAGTATATTTATATTACATTACAATTGGTTTTGGCCAAGGGATATTACAATCCCCCCCCCTTAGTTATACATTGTCCTCAGTGCATCATACACCCATATATAACAGAATTTTCAATAAAATATTTTAAAAGATGTGGGTATTCTTTCCGCATTGCATCTTCATGCTACCAAGTAGTATCCTCAGGACTATACCAGGTCCATTGAACCTTTACAAGCCATATGGCTCGGTTCCATAGCTGTTTGACTTTCCAGTCCAAAATGTGCACTATATGCACTTGAAAAGTACCTTCTTCCTCCACCTGAATCACATTCTAGTCAATAACATGATTAGCATAAGGTATATATTTCTTTAGAAATGATACATGGAAGACATTATGAATAGACATAGATACAGGCAATGCAATCATATAAGCAATTGGACCAATCCTCTCTAGGATTTCAAAAGGCCCACAAAATCTGGCTGCCAACTTGGCGCAGCTTCCCAACTTCATCGAACTCCTGTTCTCTTTAACTTTCAGGAAAACATGATCACCCACTTTGAATTATTTGTGGGTTCTATTCTTATTGGCATAATGTTTCTGTCTGTCTTGGGTAGATTTTAAATTATGCTTAATTTTTGTCATCTGGTCTTCCATTTCCCTGAGCAA
>SNQJ01S0007289.1:160318-177844 GCA_010110895.2 Picea sitchensis | reverse complement strand
CATACCTTGTCCTAAAGGCAGTCTTGCTAATATCTTCTTCTTTAATTCTTACCTGATGGTATCCTGATCTGAGATCTATCTTTGAAAATATCTTTGCATCCTTTAATTGATCAAAGAGGTCATCAATCCTCGGCAGAGGATACTTGTTCTTAGCAATCACTTTATTAAACTGTTTGAAGTCAATGAAAAAACTTAGTGTTCCATATTTCTTTCTCACAAATAGGACTGGGGTACCCCAAGGTGACACGCTTGGCGTATATACCCCTTCTTCAGAAGTTCTTCAAGATGCATTTTCAACTCCTTTAATTCTGGTGTACTCATTCTATAAGGAGTCTTTGATACTGGCGTTGCTCCAGGCATCAAATTTATAGAGAAATCAATGTCTCTCCTTGGGGGTAGTCCGGGTACCTCCTTGAAAACATCTTCAAAATTTTCCAGGACTGCATAATCCTCCAAATTTGGCACCTTATCTCTAGGTGTCTCTGTCAAATGAGCTGCAATTATTTGACATCCTTTTCTGTAACACTTCTTCAGCTGCAATGATGAAATTTCTCTAATGGTTACTACCCTGGGGATTCCCTGTACCTTCCTTGGTTTCCCTTCCTCATCCAAGAAAGTAAATTCTTTGTTGTGATAGTCTAAGAGAGTGTGATGTTGGTCCAACCAATCCATCCCAATTAGACAGGCATAGGAACCTAAAGGAAAGATATTTAAATTTTCATTAGTGTTCAGTCCATTCATGTCTATGAGGCATGAATTAACCATTTCATTAACCTTTCTTCTGCCTCCTGTAGCCAGTTGCACAAACTAGGATTTCCCATGCTTGTTTCTTGGAAATTGCAAACTTTCCACCATCTTAGGGTCTATATAAATATGACTAGCTCTTGAATCAATCAAAATAGCAAGGGTTTGGTTGTTGATCATACCTTCCACTTCAATCATGTGGGACTGATACTCTGCTTACTTGTTGTCCAGGGCTACATAAATCCTTGGCACATATATGCCCATGTCATCCACTGTTTCAGCTCGATGTACATTATGAACAGCCCTACCTTTTTCACCTCTTTGAGGACAATCTCTGAACCTATGGTTCCATTTACAACCCCAACATTGAATAGGTGGCTTCCTTGGCCCTTGACTCCCTGTGTCTATCTTTTTGGGTTCTTTAGGTGTTTGTTTTCCTTGTGGATTATTTCTGAAGAATGGTGTCTTATCTCCCTTCTTCCTCTGATCCATCTTGAATTTATTATTGTCTTCCCAAGCCTTTTGGAAAGATGGTCTTGATTTATACTGATCATATAGGCATTTAGCTCTTCTTATGGTCTCTTCTAATGTATTGGGATCATCATACTGTATTTTGTCACTGATGAATGTTGCAAATCCACTTAAATACCTTTCAATTTTGACTGTCACATCCTTGATGAAAGAGACATACTTCAGCAGTTCCAAAAACCTTCTCTCATATTCATCTATAGTCATACTTCCAAGCTTAAGTTCAAAGAACTCTTTCATTTTCTTGTCATAGTATCTCTTAGTCAAGTACTTCTTCTCAAAATACTTCTTGAATTGCGTCCAAGTAACACCTTTCTCTACAATGTGTTGCACCTGCACAAGTTGATCCCACCACATGGAGGCCTTTCGTTTGAGTTGATAGATAGTGATTCTACCTTCTGCATGAGAAGAATAATTATGCAATTGAAAATACTTCCTCATGCCTATCAACCATGTTTCTACATCTTCATCCTTCTTGTTCTCACCATCAAATGTAGAAGGTTTGATTTTGTTAATTTATCCCCTCAACTCATCCACCCCAGATCTCTTATAGCTTATGACAGGGGATAGACTTGAGTTGTTTCATGTTCTCTTATGGGAATTCCTTTGGGAAAGATGGTGATGTCTACTAGAACTTTCTACTTTTCTTTTATCCTCTGAAGGTTTGTGACTCCCAGATTTACTTGAGCCACTCTCCTTAACCAATTTCTCTTATATTCTATTCAAACACTCCAATAAATTCATGTTGAAGTCATCCTGCTGCTCTTTGTCTTTCATAAGCCTTTCATTATCATCTTTATGTCTTTGGACATCCTTCTGCAAATTCTTAATGGTCTCATCTATATTCATATCTTCATTCCTTTCTTCTCCATGTCCATTGGAGTTCATTCCTTCCATGCCCAAATGGACATCCACCCCTCTGCTCTCATCTTGCTGACTGTAATTCCCATGTGCATCTTCCATTCATATGGATTCTGTGTTGGTCTGATATGATCAAGTTGTTGTTAATTCTGCAAAACGTGCAGTCATCGAAACTTATCAGGCTAACAATTCAACAATTCATGAGAATATGCACCATTTTGGTTCAATATATACATCAAAGTTATCTCTCATGATCTCCTGGTGTTATTACCATGGAAATTCTAGATAAGACCCAAGTCTTGGAAACACAAATGCACAGTGATTTCAGAGATACACTTGTGCAAGAAGGTGGTTTGCCGAAACCACTTTCGCCAAGATGCGGTATCACATGTCTCAACATGTCAAATCCACCACTCGTGGAGCAGGTGATGGCTTAGTTAGATCACCCTGCTTCACTCATTCGGTACTTCCCATCTATGTGACATCAACTGAACGCCACCATGTAACGAACTCAAAATCTAATCATTCAAAATGGATTGGTCGAGCATGGAAACCCAACCCTCTTATATGTAATCCATTTGCGCTTCATAAATGTAATTCTATAATTACCACTAACCAAGTATAAAGGTATCTATGTATCCATAAACGAAGTAATCTCCAAACTACTCGACTTTCTTCTCTCTGTAAAAAAACCTTTTGTTATCCACAACCTGAGACACATGGACAAGGCTAAATCGAATGTGATTGGTTATTCAAGCAACATGCTAGACTTTCTAGTGAATAAGGAGGAAAGGGTCCTTGCACACATTCTAGCAACTAAGTTCCACATAGAGTCGGCTATAGACTCGCGGTTGGAATTCAGGCTGAATCCCACTATGAAATATTTAGTCATCAACATGCCAGCCGCTAAGAAGAAAAGGACTAAGTGGAAGAAGAAGGAGGAATCTACGGCTGAAGCGGTCGAAAGTGTTGGAGAGAATCAATCGGTCTGGTTAGATTCTTCCTTAAAGGTGAAGATTGCTAAGTTGAAGTAATTCTTCAACTAATATAAGCATGTCTCAGTGAATTTTGAATAGCCAGTAGAGGAGGTAAAGAGTACCAAAGATGATAGGCATGTTCTTTAAACGACCCTTTTTCGCAACAGGCTAATTGTTGTCATCACCGTTTTGTAATTTTGTGATTAACACGATTATATAAATACAGAAACAATTTTTAGACTGTTTTATTACAATTTCTATCTAGTGATGTTATGAATCTTGTTTTCTTTTATAAGAAGTTTTTTCTTGTAATCCTTTATTTTTATTTTCATCTGCTTAAATCGAAGGAAATTAAAACTCGGAATTCTTTTTAATTAATTCTTCCATGTGGTTGTGTGTTTCTTTTCCTTTTATTATTATGAAATTTAAACTCAGACTCATCGCCTTCCAAGCGACTTCGCGTTCACTAAACTTTGACCTGTTCATTTATATTTATCGTGCATAGAAATATTACAAGGTAAAACGCTTTTCCGCGCACCTATATCTACTGTGCATTTCTTCTTCATCGCATCGAAAACTCACGCGCACTACTCTTGCGTTGTGCGCCAATATCCACTGAGCACAGTTTTGGTACCACGTACCTATATTCCACATGCATTTTTTCCTATGCATGCACCATGTCAAGTTCAACATATTCCATCGCGCCCAATTATCTGCGCACACTACTGAATACACCGTTGCGAAACAAATTATACTCATACTTATGCATGTACCAATTAAACTCCTCTGCGTTAAGCAATACTTGTGTACCCCATGTGCACATTACTATGTGTGTGCTCAGTGTGCAAGGCTAAATTCAGTGCATGCATCCGCACATAATAATCTTTCACGCGACACCACAATTTACCGCGCATACTGGCACGCCAACATTTTCCTATGCGGTGCCAAACTTTACCGCGTGCACCAACACACTAACCTTTTCCATGGACACTTAGTGACTCCAATTTTGGTCACCTCGAAGTTACTTCTTCTGTGAATATTCGCTTCAACTAAGCCCCTCTGGCCCATCCAAGCTCAGTGTTGAACTGAAGCTCTGATACCAATTTGTAACGTTCCCCCGGCCACCCGTAGGCTGGGGTACACCAGTCCAGAGCAACAACTCATGCTCTGACACCAGTCGGTAACATTCCTAGCCTTAACAGGCCAAACCATGCTACTCTAGGGAATGCTTTCATTCCCATAATGTGGAACATACAATAACATACCCAGTAGTCAACTGAGCTATGCCACATAAATTTACTCTTTAAACTACATGCAACTAAAAAATATACATACAACACTCTCGTGGAAGCTTTGCAGAAAAACATAAAAGAACAATTAATTTCTATAACATACGACTTTTATATTGAAATAAAAGTAACATTTACAGGGAATTACCCATAAATATACAGGCATTTATAATCACATATATTATAAACCGTGACATATGCATGTAAATAACAAGCAACATATCATTTTTATCATACAACTGGTACTTATATTGGAAATATTGTCACCAACTGCGTACAGACCGTCCACGAACCTCCTATCCATAGACTACATGGTTCATCACTCTCAACAGTGAGTCACCCCCAAACTAGGACTGAACTCCACCCAGGGTAAAGGGTTCCTATCCAAGCTAAGGCTCATGGACAATAGGAAAGACTTTGTCTCAGGTGCTTGCTCAACTAACAGCCTACAACCTCTCATTCCCCACATCCTTGTCCCACCCAAGGAAGTGTTCCCCTTCTCTGCTCAATAGTCCCTTGGTTGCCCCACTTCCCTTCCAGGGATTCAGCAACAGGCTGGACCAGAAGTCCCAGAGCATTGTAGTTGCAGTCTAGGACCTTCAAGAATCAATCCCCAACAATTCTCTCGCTTAGAGAATTGCTCACGGGCCTGAAAACCTACTTCTTCAATCCCAATCCAAGCTAACCAGGTACACCAACCGAAAAGGGATATGGGAACAGGCTCCAGAATGGTGAAATGGTTGTCTCAAGGATAACAGAATGCGTGAATGAAAATGGTCATGGAACTATTGACTGGATAACTGAGTGTGGAAGGAATCACTGTGAACTCTTCATGAAAGTTGTGGTGAGAATGATGGTCAGGATGTTGGTAAGGTATCCATGAAAAGTCACCAAATGAGCTAAGTTCCCCATGATATGAATGCATGTCCCCAAATTGACACTTGTCATATCGGAAGTTAATTTGGTCCACTTGTCTCTAACTTTAGAACTTAGGATAAAATAATTATCCATACTTTATGTTTTAGGAAATATTAATATAATATTCCCTTGACTTTTGGCCCTCCCTTTCCCTAATTGGTGAATTTCGGTCCCCCATCTCTTTTATCGTGGTCAGTCTGCGCGCAACAATGTATTTTATATTAATCATGAATCATGTACAAAGTAGGTGCATTGGCCTTTGACATCTAAGCATTTCAGCCTAATACCAAAACATAAGCATCCCAGCTTATAATAACCAGCTCACCAGCCTATAACACATATCATATACACAAGTCTCGTTGTCCTCCATACTGCGTTCACCTTAGTTACTGCGCACGGTATCCTGGAATGTACATATTACATCATTTTACTGTGTAGTTCATGCGCGGACTATGCCACATGACGTGCATTACCAAATGAGGTCAAAACTCACCAGCTTAAGTACATTTATATTACATTGCAATTGGGTTCGGCCAAGGTATATTACAATATATCTCAGACTTATTCCTAAGAAAAAAAATCCATGTGTTCCTTGAGAAATTTGTTATGAATGAAATATAATACACAAATTTACCTAGTGATGGAACATGCACAGGTCCAAACAAATAATTGTGTATCAACTCTAAGATCCCCTTTGATCTTGTAGCACTAGATGAGAATCTTACTAGATTATGTTTACCATATATGCAATGTTCATAGAAGTCAAAATCCAGGGTGAAATTAGACATACCTTCAACCATACCTTTACTGTGTAGTGTTTGAATTCCCTTTTCTCCAATATGTCCCAATAATACACTTATATTGTTTTTCAAGTGTTTTATTAATACATACAAGTTGAATTATGAGAGTATTGAAGGCATTAAGATGCTCTCTCACATAATCTCCATCTCCCATCTTAAGATGATATAAATTGTTTCGAAGAAACAACTTGTTTACCAAGGACTTTGATCGATAAAAATTCCCCAATTTTTCCCATAGTTCCTTGGTTGTAGATTCTCCTAACACATTCAGTAACATTGAATCTTCCAGGTAGAGTAAAAATGTACTCCTTGTTATTCCACCCATATTCTCCCAATCTTCTTACGACATACCAATAGATTGTGTACCAACCAAGATCCACATCGATTCATTGTTATTTGTCTACAAGAAGGTCTTCCATCTTGAGCTTCCATAGTTCAATTTTTTTATTGTTGAACTTCTCAATATCGATTCTATAATTGCTTACCATTCTCTTTCAACACACAAATCAACACTACAAAAATCCCACTGAACCTAGGTTTATCATAGGCCCAAGATAAACTTGGTCTATCAAGATCAAGCCAAACCGTTAGCAACAAAGGAGTCCCCCTGAAACCAAAAACGTGCTCTAATACCACATGTAGGTTTTAAATATGTGACGTAAGACATTGCATACATATTCTTAAGAAAAACATAAATTAATCAATGGCTCATACACATAATACATCAGAATTTATGTTGGAAACCCTTAACCAAGAGAAAACCAACCTTCCTTGGTGCTCCACCTCTCAACTCTTCATTGTATTAATTTCACCATTCACAATACAATATATACAATATTTTAGGTATTTCGTAGTTACCAAAACCCTAATACCTTAATCTATGATTAATTTAGAAAACCATTAAAAATAGAAAAAATCACCCAAAAGAAAATTTAGGGCATCGCCATGAACCCTATCAACTACAGGCTAGTGCCTAGAGCCGAAGGATTCTCTTAAGCAAGGGGGGAAATCCTTCCCCCCATGAATAAATTCCCTGTGCACATGTATACAAAGGGCGACATGTGTTGGGATCACAAAAAATGACGCACCCCAACACACACATGCAAATAATATAACACATACCCAATATCCAGAAGAGGACTTTTGATCATCATTGTCGCAAGACCAGTCAGATTCAGTGAAGTCGTCCAACAAATATGAACTTCAACAATACTTTATACGAAAATGAGTGGTACCCTTGAGATAGTGGACATTTCGTTTGACTTATTTCCTGTGGATTTCTTTAGGTTCCTACATAAAAAGAGAAACCACACTAACAACAAAGGAAATGTCAGGTTGAATATGAGTAAGTGTTGGAACATCAAGCATTGATGGTTCATCACACATCTTTTGGGTTCAATCGGTCAATTAGTCTATGTGCCTTTCGGTCAGACAGTCGACCAACAGTCGAAGATAGTCGGGCGAGGGATTGACTAGCCTTGCAATCGATTATCAGTTGGACAGATCGTCGGTTGGGTCGAGTGTCATTGAGTTGACTTGATGGAGTGGATTTTGTGGAATCAACTCTAACCACTGACAATTTTATGTCAAGAAGATCTTCCGGATTTGTAGGAGTTAGTTAGATAATGAGTCTTTAAAATAATACCCTTTGGGTCATTATCACAGGTCGAGTGTGAAGTATTTTTATATTTCACTATAGATCATGCAAATAAATATGTGAAATATGCATTGTGATGTTTTGATCATGGTACTAAATGCTTAAGTGTTGCAACAATGTATTTAGACACCACCTTTGCTCTTTGAAATTTATTGTCCCTCTCTGATTGCTTGCATTACTGTGTTCTTTGTTTCATGTTGTGGTCCATTTAATTATCAAACATGGTATCAAAGTTGATGTTTTGAAAACATCAACCTATTATCTGAAAACATTGTTGAGTCATATATGTTGTGTGATTGACTCTGGGCCGTGGTTTGTTGATTGGAACTTATTGAAACCAAAACTAGTTTTTCTAGATATTGAATACGGATTCAAAGATCAATCTTATTATTTTGAATGGATCAAATTATGCATTATGGGCTCTAGATATGGAAAATGTGTTCAAAAGTAAGGGACTGTGGCAGTATACCAAGGTCACGATCCAAGACCCAACAGATGCTTCAAAAAAAATTTCCATTGATTGAAAGAAGGATGAGGTTGTAGGGGTCATCATGACCTACATCTGACGATGGTTCTGGTCAAGGTGATGTAGATTATTGACATGGTAAAATTTTTGACATCTATTATGTACCAAATATCAGTGCCAATCTATTGTCTATTGCTCAGTTGACTTGGAGCAGTAATATTATGGAATTATGGCCAGATCAGTCTTATTTCCAGGAATTGAGGAAAGGGTAGTCAATTGTCGTTGATGTGCTTCTGGACCTGACGAAAAAATTATACAAGTTTCATGACTCGAATCGACCTAAATATGAACCAACTACACTTATTTCTCACACTCTTGAGAGATTTTGAATTTGTCATGAACGAATTAGACATCTAAATTTTCGAAGTTTGCAGGAACTGGAAACTCAGAGTAGGGTTGTTGGTTTACCGAAGGTGTTTCCCCCCAAATGTGTATGTAAGGGTTTTGTACCTGGGAAGAAAAGCACCTACTATAAATAGTTCACAGTGATGTATTTTATATCAACTTACCTTCATTGGCAAGTGCAAGGTACATTTTGACTTTCATTGATGATTTCTCTCATTTCACATGGGTCTTTTTCTAGAAGAATACAAATATTGTTTTTGAGAAATTCAAATAATTTCGAGACTTTTCTTAAAAGTAATGTGGTCGATCCATTAAGTGCTTGAGATCAAAAAATGGTGGTGAGTATTTCAATTTCCCCTTTGAAGAATACCTACCTCAATCTGGTATTGACTGGTAGACGTTGGTTCCTCACACACCTCAATAGAATGGAGTTTCATAACGCAAGAATCAGACATTAGTCGAAATGAATAGATGTCTTTTGAAGACTAGATATTTTCCTCCTCGCTTATGGGTTGAAGTGGTGTATTGTGCCAATTATCTGCTAAATCGCATATCGACTCGAGTTGTTCCTTACATGACTCTTGTTGAATGATGGTATGGAAATAAACCTTATGTTGGGAACCTCTTTGTGTTCGACTGCGTTGCATGGGATTACATTCCTAATGATTGTCAAAATAAATTATATGCAAAGATTTGTTCTTGAATCATGATGTGATACTCATAAGAGTCGAAATCCTATTGACTGTTTGATCGTATCCGATGTAATTTTCAGTTTTATGAGAAATATTCTAGATTCAAATTGTTGAATGACCCCTCTAGATTGTTACAATATTATCCTGTTGATGTTGTCTCATACATTGGTTCTTATGATCCTCTCTTCATTCCTTCAATTGGTCCGTCGAACATTTTTCTTGTTTCGACTCAAATGTCAATCTTCAAGTCAACTAGTCCAACATATTCTATTTCAACAGGTCCACCGACTATAGAACCTACAAATTCTGATCAACCTACTGAAGTGAACCACATTTCACATGTTTCTTGTCTTCCCTATTGGGCTGCCAAGACAATTGAATTCACTGGATATGATGTTGGAGATGCATCCTACGGACAACAAGCCCAAAATCAAAAGTAACATGCCAACATTTCCCTCATGACTCACGTCCTTGAAACCTATGATCTTGTTACATACTCTGAATCCAAAGGATGACCTGAATGGTCATAGGACATGAAGACTAAGATTGATTCCTTGTTGAAAAATAAAACCTGGGACTTAGTTCCCCGACCTCATGGAAAGAACATTGTAAAGTGCCAATGGGTCTACATGACCAAATTCACCTCCGAAGGCATTGTTGAGTGACATAATTCATGCCTCATTGTGAAGGGATTTTATTAACAAGAAGTCATCAACTACACTGAAACGTTTTCCCTTGTTTTAAAGATGAACTCAATTTGATTAATTCTTTCCCTTGTTGCTCATTTTGGATAGCAGATTCATCATATGGATATAAAGAGTGCCTTTCTTCACAACGATCTATCTAAAGAAATTTAAATGGAACAACCACCTAGATTTGTGACATATTCCAATTTGGTATGTCGACTCAAGAAGTTTCTTTATGGTTTGAAGTAGGATCTATTGACACGTTTTAATATGGATGATTGCAAGCCGTGTGCCACTCCTTTTCAGTCTAGAGTGAATGTTACTAAATCCAATCAAACACTAATTTTTAATGCTACACTCTATTGACAATTGGTCGACAGTATTATTTTTCTTACTCATAGTTGACCTGATATCTCCTTTGTTGTCAGTGTGTTTTCTCTTTTCATGCATGATCCTAGAGAAATCCACTGGAAAGAATTTGAATGCATTGTTTGATATCTGAAGGGTACCACTCAATTTGGTATCAAATATTTTTGTAGTTCAGATTCGCTAGTCAGCTTCACCAACTCTGACTAGGTTGGTGATGGAGATGACAGAATTCCTCTTCTGGGTATGTGTTTCACTATAGCATTGGAACTTTGGTGTGGTCGTGCAAGAAACATAAGGTAGTCTCTATGTCAACTACATAAGGAAAATATCATGGCATTGTTCAAGTAGGTACCGAAGCAGTTTGGATTCGTCAACTTTTGGGCGAGCTTGGATTTTCTGTCCAAACCTCAACTACAATCTTCTATGATAATCAAAGTGGCATACATGTTGCTGAAAATCTTGTTTCTCACAATAAGATGAAGCATGTTGAGCTCCATGCTCATTGTTTGTGATAGTTGGTTCATGATGATGTTGTTTCTCTTGAATATTGTCGTACTGAAGATCAAGTTGTTGATGTCTTCAAGAAACCTTTAGCTGAAACCATATTTATCAATCTACACAATTTTCTTGGGCTTCAAGAAGATGCAATTATGGGGGGGGTGTTTTAGTGATGTAATTTCAAATCATAAACCTTTAGAGCAGTGTGTTTATGGGGGGTGTTAGAACATCAAGCATTGATGGTTCATCACATATCTTTTGGGTTTAGTTGATTGAGTATTCAATTTTCTTATCGGTCAGATAGTCAACCAATAGTTGAAGATAGTCAGGTGGTTGATCAACTATCCCTACAATTGGCTACGATGTGGATGGATAGTTGATCAGGGAGAGTCCCATCAAGTTGAATTGACAGAGAGGAATTTATGGAATCAATTCTAACCATCAATGGTTGTATGTGGACAAGATCTTCCATATTTTGTGGGAGTCGGTTAGGTCTTGAATCTATAAACTAAGACCCTTTGGGTCATTATCACATGACAAGTGTGAAGTATTTTGAGATTGCATTATATATCATGCAGATCTAGATGTGAAATATGCATTGTGATGTTTTGATCACAATACTATGTGATTAAGTGTTGCAAATTTTTCTTTAGATGCCACCTTTGTTGTTCAAAATTTCTTCTCCCTCTTTGAGGAATTAAATGGAACACAATATGAAACAAAGAACACAGTACTATGTGCTTAAGTGTTGCAACATTGTCTTTAGACGCCACCTTTGTTGTTCAAAATTTATTGTCCCTCTTCGATTATCTGCAGTACTTTTTTCTTTGTTTCATGTGGTGTTCCATTTAATTCCCCAACAGTAAGACAAATAAGACTAGTAACCAATTTTTGATAAAGTGTAGCATCGATTGTGAGTGTTTGACAAATTTTGGTAATATTTTCTCCAGATTGAATAAGATTAGCACAAGGATTAGAATTAGATATCTTGAAATGCGTTAAAATATCCATCACATATCTATACCGAGAAATGAAAAAACCATCACATAACGGTAATACTTGAAGACCCAAAAAATAATGCAGAGTACCAAGATCTTTCGTGTCAAGGGAGTCAAAAACTTGTTTCTTCAATATAAGGATGAGACCATTATTATTGTTTGTAATGAGTAAGTCATATACATATACAACAACAATCAAGGTGTCTCCATTGGTATGGATAACATAGAGGCTTCGATCAATTTCAAAAATTTTAAAACCAATTCGAAAAAACAAACTATCTATCTTAGCATACTAGGTTCGGGGAGCCTGCTTCAAACCATAAAGTGACTTCTTGAGTCGAAAAACCAAGGTAGAATCTGTCACAAAACTAGGTGTTTGTTCCATGAAAATTTCTTTAGATAGGTATCCATGAAGAAATGAACTCTTCACATCCATCTGATGCATTTTTCATCCAAAAAAGTAGAAAGGGAAAGAATCAATCGAACAGAGTTCATCTTTATGAAAGGGGAAAAGGTTTTAGTGTAGTTGATGCCTTATCTTTGAGAAAAACCTTTGGAAACTAGGCATGATTTATGTCACTCAAAAACACCTTCAGAGGTAAATTTGGTCCTGCAGACCCATCAACACTTCACAATGTTCTTTCCTTGCGGTCAGGGAACTAAGTCCCAAGTGTGATTCTTCGACAAAGAACCAATTTATGTCTGCATAGCCTGCTCTCATTCAGTTCATCCTTCAACATTTGAGTAGGAAACATGATCAGAAGTTTAAAGTACACAAGTTATCAAGGAAACACTTGCATGTTTCTTCTGACTTCGAGTTTTTCATCCAGAGGAAACATCCCTAACATCAGCTCCAACAACTTTAATTGTATTGGATTGCTATCCGAGTAGGAAAGAAACATGTGAACTGCAATTTACTAAAGCAGGTAGATCATAAGTCGAAGGTTCTTCATTCATTGGACTAGTAGAGACAGAGGAAAATGGACTAGTCGACTCAGAGGTCGAGAGTCTAGTCGAAACAAGAATAAAGTTTGATTTTCCAATCGAAAGACTGAAATATGGAACAAAAGAACTATTTTCATAGACAACATCAAAGGGATCATCCTGTAGAAATACAGAGGATCAATTCAACAATTTAATTCCAAAATAATTCTCATCAAACCATACATTCCTTCAGATAATAATTTTTCTTTTTGTAACGTTCGCTAGCCTAGATGTGGTCCAGTAGGTGCAGAAATGCTCATAAAAATGAAAATTTTAAATCTAACTAATTCCTTGTAGCTTTCAGCTAAAAATTTCAACTAGATTTAACTACTATCTGTTACTATTATTTAAATGCATCTACCATATGCTAAAATGACATGAATATGATTTAAATAATGCAACACAACAACATATATTTTTTTGTCAAACACAAAGTTCATTCACAACAATTTAACTCATAAATACAACACATAAACAAATAAAACACTTATATTTTAAGTTTAGTTGTGAAATCAACTGCTTGGGATAGACGTTCCACCTAATCTTATACTTTTTATTCCAAATATCAACATCAAGTCACCCTTGAGCTCAAGCTAGCAATTCACAAAAGAGGTTGGTCTCTCACTGTCCACTCAAAGTTCAGAAAATCCCACAACCCACTCATATTCTCCTACAACTATCATGATTTTCCACCATCTCTCTTCCTCTTGACCTTCCCAACCAAAGTAATATACCCATTCACTGATCTGATTCCCTTGGGCAGCCCATTCATTTATCAGGGTCTCTCTGGGATAGGTAACCATGAATATATCTATTGGGAACTGAAGGGATCTCACTACTAGGAAAACTACTAGCAAACAATAGCAAATACTTGTTGTTGCAGTGAAAATCACACAAGAGTTCACTCTTCAATCCTAACAACTTGTTTCTTCAGTCTTTAGTTCCAAATATGCTCCAAAAATTCTCCAGCATGCTCCATAATTCGCCCTCCATGGTTTCTCCAACACCAAGATCTTATTTTCTTCTCTCTAGTTGTTTTTCATGCCAAAACTGACTGTCTAAAATTGTTGTAACTGCCCATATGAAATTCCTCTATTTTTCTTACTTGATTGACTCACACACTTCCCCAAGATGATTTTACTCCTCCCCCATGCTCCTAATAGTTATGGGATGTGAATTCTCACACCCACCCTCTTACATGCATTCAATGATTGTCTTTGCGAACACTCAATTAGAAAATAGAGTTTAATGCATAATGGTAATAAAATTCAAAAATGTGGGTGGAATTAATAGACAAGGGAAATTCCCCCTTGGACCCCTCTCTTATACATTCTCTTGGACCCTCCCCTCTCTTGTGGACTAACTCAACCCCCATATTTTACCATGTCCCCTTATCATATAACATCATATTTTATTATTAAAATTCATAAATGCATTTCACATATACATCACTTGGTCATGGCCCCACATTATACTACATTAAGCATTAATTAAACTAGAGATTATAGTGGGGACATTACATTACCTGATACAGATTTAGGAGCATAATGAACTGATTAATAGACTGAATACAATAAACATAGAGATATGAATAATAACACAGATATCCAATGAACAATATCTTCTATTGAATAATGAAATAGGTTGAAACTGTAAAAATGCAGAACTGAAACTTGCTCGAATGGTGGTAGATATCTCTGAGACGAGATGTGGTTGCTGCACACATCTTCTTAATAAAAATGTATTACAATGAGGCTCCAGGGGCCTTTTTGATATTGTTCATGAATTCCAAAACCCTAGACATCCAAAAACCTAACCCTAGAAGGTGAAACGCCAAAAGTCATGTGGGCCCCTATGGGTTGTAAGTTGGTACTTCAACTTCCTAGGGTCGTAAATTTTTCATACGACCTCTATTTTAGGCGTGTGATAGCCCGTTGGAAAGGAATTTCATAAAACTACACATTCCACTGTCAAACTTTGACTTCATATATAGTTTGACTATGGAGAACCAAAAAAACAATGTTTAGGGCCCCAAAACGGCCCTGGAAGTACAACAAGATGTGTTTAAGTGAAAAATTACAAAATAAGCTAGTTGGATTAGGCGAGAGGCCACTAGTATCCACCTGGAGGATGTGTGGGGCTTCAAAAAACCCCAGAAGTGTAGAACCCAAAATTACAAAGAAGTATAGAAGAATGTGTTGAACAAAAATGGACAAGAGGAGCCAGATGGAATAGGTGGGTGGCCACCAATATCCACCTGGATCAATCCTCCCCCCTTAGGAAGCAATGGTATCTATTGTATTGAGTTCCCCCCATCAGGTGAGGAAAATTCTATTGGATTTGGCCACGGGTGAGCCACTTGCATTGGTGTAGGAGTTTCTCTTCCTTAACAACCTGATAAAGATGGATCCTCTATTGGTGAGTGCCCTTGACCTGTGTGTCCACCATATGATCAGTGGAGGATTGTTCCATGAATTCAGGGTTTAGCTCTGTTGGTTTTAGTTGTTCTGCGATCTCTTAGTTGTCCAATAATGGTGGAAAATATGGCCGAAGGAGGTCCACATTGAACAATGGATGCAGGACAAGGAAGGGTGGAGTGTTGAGCTCAAAAACATTGCTACCCACAACCTTGGTGATAGTGTAAGGCCCATAGTGAAGTGGGCGAAGATTCTGATGGGGCCCCATGAGACGCTCCTTCTGCAAATATAACCAAAAAAAAATTCCAACCTGAAACTGGTGTGGTACCCTATGTTAATCATGGCACTGCTTGTACTTAGCATTAGATTTATGAAAAATCTCTTGGACTTGTTGGCGGATGTATTGAATATACTCAATGAATATAGTGGATTTGTTAATCGCATACTAATCATTGGAAGAGTCTGTTTGTGCAGTGGCAAGAGGAAGTGCAACATCAATGGGTCCCAAGGGTTGGAATCCCAGACCCACCTGAAATGGGATATGTATGTTGGAGCTATGGAGAGCCATGTTGTAACTGTGTTGAACATAGGGGAGACTCTCGTCCCATGTATTTGGATGCCTGGAATTGTACATGTGTAATATGTGCACAATCATCTGACTGACCACCTTTGTTTGGTCATTGGTTTGGGGTGGAAAGAAGTGTATTTGGTGAGCTTGGTGTCCAACAGAGACTAGAGATTTGACCAAAATGTGTTCAGGAACCTGTTGTCCCGGTCGGAGATGATGGTATGTGGTATCCTAAAGTGGGCCCACACTTGTTCAAAGAAGAGCTTGGCAGTATCTGCTACTGTGATATTCTTCTTATGGGCTATTAGGATGGCCATCTTCAAAAACCGATCAACAACCACAAATACACAGTCATTTCCTTACTTGGTGGATAGAAATCCAAACATGTAATCCATTGAGATGGATTTCCTAGGATTCTCAGGAATAAGAAGAGGGGGGTATAAGTCTTGCTTCTTGATGGATGGCTTGCCAATGGAATAGGAAATGCAATATATGATATACTTAATGACGTCATGTTGAAGTTTTGGCCAATAAAAATTTTTCTGAATAACAACTCTAGTTTTCTCCACGCCAAAATGCACTGCCACCCGACTGTAGTGGGATTCCAAAATCATATTTGCATGCTCACTTGTAGGAACATAGAGATGGCCTAGATGGAATAAGAATCTATCCTAAATGTGAAAATCGGTGACATTTGTGTCTGTACCCAAGAGCTAATAGGTGGTGGAAAAGTCTGGATCTTGCTGATAAAGTTGGGGCCACTTAGATGCTTCATGTCCACAAGAATGGAGCACAGTAGTGAGTGCAGCCACAGGAGGTCGACTGAGGTAGTCAACGAAAGGATTGGAGATACATGTCTCATACTTCATGTTGACATGGAACTGCTGTAGGTAGTTTGACCACTTCTGATGGCGGTCGTTATCCAATTTCCCCTATGTCTGTATGAACTATAGAGGATTGTGATCAATGTGTATGATCGTCTCCTTTTCCAAAATGTAATGTTTCCATTGACTATAGGCTTGTACAATGGAATACATTTCCTTTTTATAGGTGGGGTATTTCCAGACAGTGTAGAGACTATCTCACTATGGTATTCCATCAGATGCTCGTGTTGAGTGAGAATTGCACCCATAGCATAGTCATATGCATCAGTCTCAATATTGAATGGTTGCTACAGATTGCGAAAGAAGATTATTGGAGTTGAGCACAAGTGATGCTTTAGATCATCGACTGATCGTTGTTTCTCCTTCCCCCACACAAACTTGTCCCTACCACCTCCCTTGGTCACATGGATGAGGACCCATGCAATATGGAAGAATCCCAACATGATCCATCGATAGAAGTTGGCTAGTCCCAAGAATCTTTGAAGCTCGGTCAATGTGGTCGGGGATGGCCAGTCACAGATGACCTGGAGCTTAGCTGGATCAACATGTAACCCATGCTCATCAACAATTTATCCCAAGTATTGGACCATGTTCATTCCAAAAGAGAATTTTTCCAAGTTTTCATATAGCTTGTGTTGTTGTGGAGTGCTCAAAACCTGTTGAATATGTTGCATGTGTTCCTCCCACATCCTTCTAAATATGAGGATGTCATCCAAATATACCACCACAAAGGAGTTGGTGAAGGGTCTCAATACATCATCCATCAACCTCATGAAAGTGGATGG